>MU619280.1:34926-143582 GCA_025201805.1 Parasitella parasitica
TGAAAAATTTTAATTTTTGAGCGAGATAATGGCGAAAAACACTATGGTTTTTTACCCTTTTGAATGGCTCCATTTTGGCCCTGTAAGTCTAGGGACGAAAAATCGTAGATTGAATCTGGTCGAGGTAAGAATTTGATTATTGGCAGAAATAATAAAGCTATAGTTGTGAACAAAATATTAATGTGTAGGTATTGACATGATGGTTTGTTTGGTCAAGTTTATAGAGCTGAAAGTGCTCAAATTATGTTTGCTTTTACTCAAAAACTATCAAAAAGTGCGTTTTGTGGATATTTGAAAATCGGTAATAAGAAAAAAGTGTTTATATAGCCCTGTCATCTATACGGTTAGATGCAGAATTCATTTTTTATTATAAAACACTTAGTACACATATTCGATATACCTATTATGTTTTTGAGCTATCCAGCAATGAACTAATGCAAAAATTCTTCAATTCTGGTTTGGGTCAAATGAAAACACACCGCTGGGATTAAATTTACAGCCTCTTTTCTCACTGTAAATGAGAACACCGCCTATTTTCAATTGAGGAGCAAAGGCTGATTCTATTAGGTAACTTTGGTATGTCTCAATATAAATCGATAGCTAAGATATTGTATAATACGGGTTCAAAACCCATTTTTATATACCTTCATTTTTGAATGAAATAAATACCACTAAATCTAAAGCATCACCTTTTTCTCCGCTAAAAGGCCCAAGTTGAAATCTCTGATATCTTTACAAACTATTAAGCGATAGAGACATAACCTTCAGCCAAAATCTTGTTTTTTTGCACCGTTCTTCGTCATATCCGAGTTTTATGCACCTCTGACCGTTTTTCAGATTTTGCTATGTTTGGACCCCAAACCTCATATTCGATTTTCAAGTTTCAACTTTGGGTCAACCTTCAGGGTCATTTTTAGGTACGAATTTGGGGTCCAAACCAGGTATACATCCTAGTACTAGTACAATAACTGTATCTCACTACGTCTTTGGATTCTCGATATCTATCTTTGCTGTCGAGATATTCCCAAAGAACCAGATTTTGCAAATTTTGCAGATTTTACAGATACAGTATAATCAGCCAAAAGCTGCCATGTTTAGTGTAAGGAAGTATAATAATTGTGCCATACCATACGTGAATCATGTAGGCATACCACCAAACGTTTATACATTACTCGCTTACTTTACCTCTAACCCTCTATTTGGTGTAAGTTTGATATTACTATCCAAAGTAATCAGCAGAAGGAATCAGCGTTGCTGTGAAGCTTCACAATATGTTCCATACATCTAGGATATCTAACGGCTGAATCTATTGCTAATATTTAGTAACATAAGACGCACTATCCATTTTCAATGCCGTGTTATCAGAATTATCACTCTCTCTCTCTCTGAAAAAGATAATACGCAGTGAATATTTTTTAGCTGCTGAAATTTTAACTCAATATTCTTCTTCTTGGTAGAAATTGTAGAATACTAATACGGCAATTGGCAGATTATTGTCTTTTCTTGTTAATATTGTGATATTTTGGCATGTTAAGATCCTATACAACACGATAATCTATCATAAACAATTGATGTATGTTTATTTTTTTATTTTTTTTTGTATGTGTGGTGACTTTATTAAATGATATTCAAAGACATGGTAGCTGTGTATAAGGTCTAAGTAGTAAGGGAAGGAGCAAGAGGTAGACGCAGAACAAAGGAAAACGACGAGGGATTAGCCCTGTTTAATTGCCTTGATGGCCCTAACAAGAGGCACTTGGTGAACCCAAGTGGCATTTGAGCATCCCAAAGTGCATTGATAGTGGTATGTCTAAATAGTCGAAAAGACCTGACCCAAAAACAAGAGATGGTCATCCAAAAGGGGAAGACAATTGGGATCAAAAGTCAACCCCATCCAAATGGCCTCAATATTGGGAAATGTCGCAGAGAAGTTGAAATGTTGAATCAGCTCAATCCATAAATATGTCTTGAATGGGCAGCCAACAACTAAGTGATACCGATCCTCATATCCAGAGCAAAAGGGACAAGTAGGAGCAACGGTACGATTAAGAAGGTGTCTATAAGAATCGCATGCAATGGAATGATGTAGTAGACGCCACCAACGTTGTAGATCTTTACCAGCAAGATCTAGAGACCACAAAGCCTTCCAGAACGCCCGAAGGTACGGCAAGTACGACCGAATGTGAACAAGGGGAGGATGCGGCCAGGGACGACGTGGAGGAGGAGACTGCCAAGAGCGACGCAGGACACCGAGAGGGACAACGGACACAAGAAACTTCTTGGGACGACCAATATCGATAACCCAGCCAGTTAGTTTTGGCAACCAAAGAGTTGCATAGTGGTGCAATACACCGGCAGAAGAGTTCCAGCTGACTGGTGATGTATGTTTATTACTGGATGACTCCTCACATTATATATGGAACTGGTCACTTCATAGCGAAGAACTAGCCCAACAGATTACCAAGCTCAATTTATGATGCCAGCGTATTATATGCATACAATATAGTATCTGTGTAAAGATAGTAATATCATAATATGATGGTATCAGTTACTTAAAAGTCGCAAGTATAATGAATGTAGCGGCAGTGGTTTTTTTTTCTGTCAAAACGTCGTACTTGAGTAACTTTAAAACGAATTTTTAAATGTACCACCGTATAATCTCAAAGACAGCATCTATGAAGCATGTAGTAGACAAAATAGTAATACGCTTGAATTATTAATATTTTCAGCAGACAACCCTATTTTGTATGCCCGAGTCCAATACGCTTTACACTAGTTAAATTTCAGTTATATTTGTACGCAAACTCAAGTGTGGGTTTGCATGAATTTATTCAATAAAAAATTACCCATATAATAAAGCATTGCCTATGGCTCCACCAACGTTTTTGCCAGCCTCAGCAGCAGCATCTTCTGTATCTTTTCTTGATCCACGAGTTTGAGGATTGATAACGCCTTCCACTGTGCTTTTTACGCCAACAACAACACCGTTTACACCAAGAGACATGCCACGAAGAAGAGTATCATCTCTTTTTTTGTCTAAAATTGGTGCAGCAAAAACACATTGCATTATAGTGTTTACCGCAATAATTGCGAGTAATGAAACTGAAGAGCGCATTTTGAGGTCTGGCCTAATGGAAAAAAAGAAGCTGAAGAGAGATAAACGCACAACTTGGCATGTCGATGCAGAAACAAATACTTTGACTCCTGAATATGTGTTTAAAAAGCCCATTCTCTTTTTCGTCACTGTATGAGGGCATGCATAGCCAATACATTGTTGTTAATTTGGTACTCTTATAATCAACAAACAGTGGAAATGTACAAGCTTATCATTTCACGCAAATATTTATGATGATCATATTTGTGTAATCGCTGTATTTGTTATTTTTCAAAGTTTTAACTTTGAATCGTGAATCATGCATGTGTATTATCACCAAAGTGGGTACTCGATGTTTAGAAACCAATTTTATTGATATTTTTGACAAAGTGCAGTAGACCTTAGGCATGAACAAACAGACATGCTTGAAAGACTTTCGAATTTAGAGGATTCCTTTCAATGTGCTTCCGACTGAATCACCGATGTTTGATCCAGCAACATGGCCGCCCTTTTGGCCTTCAGTTTTACTACCAATAGATTGAGGCTTTACAACCCCACCAACCAGACTTTTGACTGTAGAGGAAGCCGTTCCAAGTGTGACATCCAAAGTGTTGTCCAAACCTGCTTTACCTGTGGGAAGAGCAACACTACCTGACATAAAACTAGCGACGGCAAGAAATGTAGCAGCAATAAAAAGTGAAACTGATTGACGCATCTATTACTATGTAATATAAAATTTAATAAAAAGATTTAACATAATAAATACGCTTACAATATTAGACACGCTGAGCAAATAGAATTGTTTGATCTGTCAAAAACATAAAACCACTCATTCTTTTATACTTGTGGAATAAAGCCCCTTTTTCAAAGTTCGTTCTTTTATAATGAACATGAATGATACAATAGTATGCTCTTGAACTCGTATGGAGACATTGCATGATTACTGAGATAAATACATTTACCACGACCTAATGGGGTATGCGGTCCAAGTAAAATTTAATAGCTGTATTCAAATTACACGACACCTTATCAAGCAATTGTTATTAGAGGCCATATCCAATTCTGTACCCCTTTCTCTTTTGCAGAAACTAATTTACAGGATAGTTTTTTTTTCTAACAATCAACGTCATTTGCCAAATTTCGGCGCATTCAGGAACAGTGTTAAGGAAAATGGACTTCAAATAGAAACTTTCATTTGGTTTACAATATATATAATCACCTTGACTTACTTTGACGATTTTTATTAGTGCTGCCAACAGAATATTTTGCATCATTCTATGTCACACATCTGCCACATGAATCATGCAACTTATTAGCAGATATCATGTATATTGAAAGCACCTGATCTAGAAAGCAATGTATTGTTGCTAGTTCATTTTGTAATATGCTATATGTATTCAATACAATATTTCAAATGAGCAGAAGAGACAGAAGGGCCTCCTTTCAGTATGTAATATAAACTAATTATCAAAGATACATAAAATGACGAGTAACCTCCAGCGTTTACTTGGATCATACCCGTTCAATTGTGAACTGTGCTCAAATTCTGCACATTTCGATACTACTGGGTAAGTGTCGCTTGGGATGCCAGACTAAACCCTTCACTAAGAAAGGTTTTACTTTTGATATTAATGCCATTTGTATTGAAACTTTCAGTTTAATCGTCGATCAAAAAGCTCCATGTTTCTGATTTCTTTTACGCCATGCACAAAAAAAAAGAGAGTACGGCTGATCTATGTGATTCTTTTCTCTTCATTTGTAATGTATATATTTATATAAATGGCAACTATTACAAATGACCCTCCACAATACTCGTCATCGCCACCCCCATCGTACAGTTGCACGGTCTATAAACAAGGTGCTGTGAGATTAAAAAAAGAAATTGGCATTGGTGGCACAGTGGAAAGCAACAGATCATGGAGGTAAATTGCAAGAAAAGAGGCCTTTTGTAGTAGAACTAAATTGTATCATGTAGAACTGTTTATTTTTGTCTCAGAGGCACTATCTTACATATTTACAAAAAAGAGAATAGCAAATGCCCGATTGACTACATTTCGATGCTCAAAGTTAATTGCGGTATAGCTACAGACTATAAAAAAGACAATGTGCTTCGGCTTCGACTGGGAACCACAAAGGAGCAGTATTTGATTATGCCATTGGGCCCTTTGCCAGAGACTATTTCTTGGTTTGAGCATTTGCAGTCATCGGCAAACATAAGCACTGATATCGACAAGCGACGCATGCCTAGAATATTGACTTTATCTCGAGGCAATAGTCAACTACAAGAGCACCTAAATCATACTAGAACAATCACCTTGATTGTAGGGAAGACTCAAGCTGTTGTTCCTGTCTTGCAATGTCAGTTGAGAACCATTTAAACGAATAAAATAGTGAGATTTGCAACATGACGCTTTAGAATCTACCTGCAAACCAAGCTCGAGCAGGAGGATTTCATATGTACTTACATTCATGGCTCAGTTCTAAGGGTTAATACTGACTTTCAACAGAGCCCTTAGTCTTCGTCTCTCTGTGACTTATTGAGGCAGTACGTGTTCCCTTTCTTTGAGTTGTGTCGCCCCCCCCCCCCTTTCTTCGAAAATCAATCTAGCAGTTTCCAAACTCAAAAGCAAATTTTTTCCATTTGAAATCACCTTTCTTTTTAACCCCTTTTTCAATAATATAATATAAAATGGCGCAAGTAGCAAAACCAACAACCGGTGGTGGTGTAAATGGTGGAAAGTTCCAAGACAAAGACAAGCCCATGGAGGTGCGTATGTCGAACATCACTGCTGCAAAAGGTATGTCAACACGTTAAATGTAATTTTCGCGTTCTAAATCATGTCATGTACACACACACACACATCCACACAGCTGTTGGCGACGCGATCCGTACGTCGTTAGGTCCCAGAGGCATGGACAAAATGGTAAAATGCCAACAGCATGATCAGAACTGCTCGTTTAACCTTTGATGCGCTTTGTTTAGATTCAAACTGGTAGCGGTGAAGTCGTGATCACCAACGACGGTGCTACTATTCTCAAACATATGGCTGTTCTTCACCCTGCAGCCAAGATGGTAAATACCCCATCGTCAAGCAGCAAAATATCCGAGAATTAACTCTTGTTTGCAATAGCTTGTCGATTTATCCGCTGCACAAGATGTCGAAGCAGGTGATGGCACTACATCTGTTGTAGTTTTGTGTAGCTCTCTATTATCAGCTGCTGAAAAGATGTTGACTAAGGGCATTCATCCTACTACTATTGCCGAGTCCTTCCAGAAAGCAGCAACCAAATCAGTCGAGTATTTGACCGAGATGGCCACTCCTGTTGATCTGAGTGATCGCGAATCACTGTTGAGAGCCGCCTCCACTTCTCTCAATTCAAAGATTGTCTCTCAGTACTCTTCTCTACTGGCTCCCATTGCTGTTGACGCCGTTATCCGTGTTATCGACCCTGCTATTACAAATAACGTCAACTTGAATGATATTCGTGTAGTAAAGAAGGTTGGTGGCACCATCGACGATACCGAGCTGGTTGATGGACTTGTATTGAATCAAACTGTCGTCCGCTCTGCTGGTGGTGTTAATCGTATGGAGAAGGCCAAGATTGGTCTCATTCAATTCCAGCTTTCTCCTCCCAAGCCTGACATGGAAAATCAGATTGTTGTAAACGATTACAGGCAAATGGATAAGATCCTCAAGGAAGAGCGTCAATACCTCTTGAACATGTGCAAAAAGATCAAAAAGTCAGGCTGTAACGTTCTTTTGATCCAAAAGTCTATTTTACGCGATGCTGTTAATGACTTAGCTCTCCACTTTTTGGCTAAATTGAAGATTATGGTTGTAAAGGATATCGAGCGCGATGAAGTCGAGTTTATTGCGAAATCCCTTGGCTGCAAGCCTGTTGCAGACGTCGAATCTTTCACTGACGATAAACTAGGGTATGCTGATTTGATCGAGGAGTCAGAGAATGCTGGAGCTCGAATTGTCAAAGTTACTGGCATGAAGCATGCTGGCAAGACAGTCTCCGTCATTTGCCGTGGTGCCAATTCTCTTGTTCTCGAAGAATCACATCGTTCTCTTCATGATGCCCTTTGTGTCGTTCGTTGTTTGGTGAAGAAGCAGTTTTTGATCGCCGGTGGTGGTGCTCCTGAAATTGAAATCTCTCAGAAATTAATGGACCATGCAAAGACTTTGTCTGGTATGGAGCAGTACTGTTTCCAAGCATTCGCCGAAGCTCTTGAAATCATCCCCACCACCTTGGCTGAAAATGCAGGTCTGAATCCTATTGCTATTGTCACTGAATTAAGAAACAAGCACGCTCTTGGTGAAAAAACTGCTGGTATCAACGTCAAAAAGGGCACCATCACAAACATCTTGGATGAAAATGTCATTCAACCTTTATTAGTCACCTCCAGTGCTCTTGAATTATCTGCTGAAACTGTTAAAATGATTATGAAGATTGACGATTTAGTTCAAAGTCGATAAATGCATTCACATATTTAGATCAACACGTTTATTATCCTTCCCTCCACCTTTCCCGCATTCCTTGATTTTTTATACTATATATATACTCACAAATGGAACTTTTTCATCGAAAATGAATAAAAAAAAACCAAGGATTTGTAAAAGTATTTTAATTTCTCAAGACAACAAATCATCAAAAGGAGAAGAGGTTTTAGTTACAGGCGTGGAAGGCTTTGATTGATTGTTGCTGGCCCAATCATTCCAACCAGTTTGTACGCTGGTATTCTTTAATGCGTTCATAGAGGGTCCAGTAGCTTGTGAGGTTTTGCTACTTGTTTTACCCAAAGAGTCCAAAGAAACAAAATTAGATGCTTGAGCCCACATACCAGTAGGTGTGCTAGTTTCAGGTTTTTTTTCTTCTTGAGTGGGTTGTTGTTGCTTCGGTTGTTGCTGGGATATTGGTGCCATAGGCGAGTCGAATATACGGAGAGATTGTTGCTGTAGAGTGCCAGCTGAAGGTGTCGCTGGTGTGTTGTTTGAACTATCTCCTAGTAAATCGAACAAATCCTGCGGTTGTGATGACTTGAGTGCGGTTTGAGCAGGTACCTCAGCAACAGCATGTTGAAAATCAGCAAAGTCATCGTCTAGGATATTAGCAGCTGCTGGCTTTGTTTCTTGTGTAGGTGCAGGTTCTCCCCAGGTGAATTCTCCCCAATCATCATCATCATTAGATTGCTTAGTATCAAAGTCGTCATTAGGGGCTTTCTTGGAGTTGGACGCAAAGGAATCCTGGTTGCTGTCACTGTGATATCCGCCTTGACTAGGGTATTCTTGATCATCTTCGTCATAACGGCCACTTTGATGAGGATAGGGGGTTTCCTCGCCAAAACTCAAAGCGTCGCCGTTAAAACTAAGACCGCCCCCACCCGAATAAGAATCACTGCCAAAGCCTAGATATCTCGATCCACCATGGCCAGATGATGATCCACCCAAGCCCATAGTTCGCATCATGCCAGAAGAATCAGACCCTATACCTACGTATTTGTTTCTATTCTTTTTAGCCAATTTACGCTCAGATCTGATCAATTCCGTATCCCCTAGTAACTCTACAATTTCTTTTGCTCGATTTCGGACTAGACGAACATCGTTATTAGGTCTCGTATCCCCTTTCCAAGCGCTACTACTTTACCGTTCAGTCCTTCATCTTTGCCTTTATCATCAATGTAATAAAAGTTTCGCATCACTTTTATCGTGGATACATGCGAACGAGCGTCATCCACTACACGTTCTGAACCATTTTTTATGAGATACTCCAGCAAGACCAACGCCTGAGATAAGGATATTCAATGTGAGCACAATTACAAACACATAAGCGCACACAAACCTTATATATTTGGCGCCACTGCTTGGGTTCCTTCTCGGTAAATCTTCTATATACGGTGGGCATAATTTCATTAAAATATTGGCTAAATGACTATGTGTTCAATAAGAAGACATTTGACATGTGCATAGCAGTATATTTACTAGTTGTAAGTGCCTTGTGCAATTTCTTGCATAAGTGTACTGGAGGCGCCCCAAGGATCACTGCTAGTAGCTTCATGAACCTTGCTCTCCATTTCTGTGTAATTCAACACGACATTCTTTCTAATTTCATGTTGGATATTCATCCGTGATTTCGATATTAAAACTTACAGCTTGTTAACCACGTCCTAGAGAAGATGGGCGGATGAGTTGACAAAGCAGTTGCATATCTACGGTTCAAATTAGCTACCTTGACTTCCCAGACATCAGGAATTTGGAAATTGGTTAGATTATTCATTGGGTAGTTTAATAGAAAGCAAGTTGTTGTTTCTATAATAATAAAAAAGAAAGGAAAAATAGAAGCTTTGTGCGGATTACAAATTAAAATCCTGTTGCCTTTGTCGTCTATGCTTGTGACATCAGCGAAGCAAATGAGAATGTATGCACTGATACAGGTAATGTTACAACTGCTGAAATCAGATATAGGCATAATTGGATGCTTTGTGTGTTGTGTAGAGTTTAGGGACCAGTCATGATTAAATTTGCTATTCTAAACAGTATTCACTTGTAGCAAATACTTGTGTTAATTACTAAAAGTTTATTGAATGTTCTCTTTGTTTTCTCAAATGCATATTACATATCACAGGGGTTTCTTTAGAATGACAAACCGAGTGTCGATCGTCAGACTTTCTGGCTAGTAGTAGGGCATTCTTTCTCCTGAGTTAGTAAAACCATATTATGCGTAGAAAGCTAAAACATCAGTTCTATTCTCAAAGACCTTCAAATAAGCTGTACGGTATCCGAGTTTCTTTACCTCTTGCCACCAATACCTCGAGATTGATGATTAATACTGACGCAATATAAAGCAATTTCAGCCTCTCCAGCATGTTCCAATGACGGCTGCAGCACAGCTGTGCCGACAACTTGATCTCCTTCAAATGCAAATAACAAATTATTTGGGTTTCCAGAGTTAAGGATCAGCTTCTCCACATCTTCTACAGACACATGAGGTTGTCTTACAAACTCTTTTTCAAACGTCCAACCTCCTATAATTATCAAAGTATAAGAAAACATGTTTTATACGTATTTATAAATAACATTACCTTTGATATAAATTTTTGATGTGTTAATTAGTAATTACATGGAAGCAATATTATTGGGCCCAAATATAACTAAACATTTATCAAAGAAAAGTATCCCAAATGCAATTAACGGCCAACGTCGCGCTTTATTAGTTTAAATTTGCAATAAATGCAGCACAGTAAGAGACAAAGTGCTATGCTTTTTATAGTTAATATGAAATCTATGCTGAGTTAGTTGAGTGCCACCTTCTTTTACTGTTCATGCATTAGCTATGACTGTGCGCAAATATATACGGTACATATTAAATACATGCATATGAAAACTGATAAAGAATTACATGAAATTCAATATGTGATGTTTTGTATTTATAGCAAAAATGCTCCTCCTAGGAAAAAAATTAAATTTGTTTAATGTGCAAAAGGGTGAGTCGTCGTGCCAAGTATCCTTGGATATTGGAGCACATTGGGAATGGCTACTAATTTTAGTAGCACTTTCCTTTTTATTTGTTCCCTTGTACGTTACACTGTAATATTATCGTGAAACTTATGGAGACTGAAACCACTCTGTACTTTGAAATGTACTCCACATGACGCTTTACAACTTCACAGTGCTAAAAACTGGTAATACAAAGTTAACGCTTATTTTGTATGCAACATGTAAAAGGTCAAATGCCACCAATGGATATTATTCAACTTGCATATCCTTTAAAACTAGTTGTTCGATCCATGTATACATAAATACATTATTGTAACTATTGACGGATATTTATAATACGCCATATCTATTGATTTTCAACAATTACGCGGTTGATCCAAGTACCCAAATAGTAGGACATTGTGGTACACAATTCATATTTTGGCTGGTGAAAATACTCTATGCCAATGCAGACATCGCCAGGGATGGTAATATAAAACATTTTTCTTTAATCAAAACATCTAAAAACAAGCACAATGCATGAAATCATAAAGTTCCAACCTGTCTGAATTTGGTATATATCTATGAGGGCTTTCATATGTTGAGTGCCTGAGGTCTCACAACGATACTCAAATTAATTGCAGTTGCACACAATTAGATTCTTGATGATATATACACCCGCTCTTGATTTTAAAGAACAATCAGTTGTATTGTTTCTTCGCTTTTCTTTTTCTACTTTACATAATTTGTATTTAAAAGATGGCAGCTAATGAAATTATTGTGCCAACATGCCAAGGCTGCTGTAAATTGATTGAGGAAGGTGCAGTAGTAGCATTTGGCGATTCATTGTTCCATGTCAAATGGTAAATAGCAGCTTTTATGACTTGAATATGTGTATGTATGCATAATAACGCTTCTGTTCCATAGCTTTATTTGTGCCAAATGCGGTGAATGTGTTGATGACAAGATTAATCTATTGATACTTGATGATGGTAGACCGGTATGCGATGATTGCTCCTATACATGTGTTGCATGTAATCAGATTATTCGGGATGAAGCTATAATGACTGGTTAGTTTAATAAAATTCCACCATAAAGACGATAGTAAATAACTGACACAATTTGTAACCAACCAGGCGAAAAAGCCTATCATTCCAACTGCTTTAAATGCATTTCTTGCGACAAGACAATCGAGGATTTAATATTCACTCAAACAGCCAAGGTCCGCATTTATTGCAGTAGGTTTCATATTATATGGAACCTCCAAAATCAAATATCTCGGCATATTCACGTCTTATTTTTTATTTCATCATTTTTATTTTTACATAAATTGATTAGGGCATCTATTGCACTATCTGCAACAAAACAAGAAAAGCTGATAGGCAAAGCAAAAAATTCAAGGTATTATAGCATTAGACCTTGATATACAACAGGCGTTAATGCATAAACCAGCCATTAGAGGCATCCCAGTCATCAAAAGAGCATCTCTGCCAAGATCAAACACCACCGCAACCGTCTTGCCAACAAAATCAAGCCCGATCCATTACCAATTCACCAAAACTACCTACGCCTGATCGTTCTCGAAGCAATTCTCCTGTGCAAAAGATAAACATGGAGGTCAATTCCGTTTTACCAGAAAACTTCACATTTTCCTTCTTTGAAAACGACTCTAATGAATTAAACAATCTGTCAGACACACTTGGTACCAATCTGTCCTTGAATGATGATAAATCCACGCCCCAATACCGAGTCAAAAGAGCGTCAGAGATATTGCAATCATCCCTTCGCACGTCCTCTCTGACAAAAACGAGTTTTGAGCCAGCCGCATCTGCTCAAAATGACGAGCTGCTGGAAACTCGGTCCAGACTGAAAGAACTCGAAACAAATTACAAGGTGTTGCAGGCATGTGTAATTAATTAAACCGAAAACTCGGGTTTTGGAAGTTAACTGTGTAAAATTAGGACGCCAGCCAACAGGCATTGAATGAAATTACCCAGTTGAAAGACGATCTGGAACATGAGTCAGCTATAAAAAAGCAGCAAGAATTGACCATTATATCATTAATGAGCAAATCGAATCCTCTGTTATCCAGAAAGGAGGTCGATAAGCTTGCTTATTTGAGAGTCGAGCTTGAGCGTACATGTAAAGAGTTGATCCATTACCGCGACAAGATTGCAACTGCACTTGATGAGCAAGTCTCCAACAGGTAAACCCAATGAACCCTTGTATCTCTCTGCTTGCGCTAATTTGTCTTTATTACTATAGCACGGTTTACCCTAACTACCAAAAATCATTAAAAGTGCACATCAAATCCTTGATCCAGGAGAGAAATTTACTGAGTTCTCAAACCAAAGATCTCGCAACATCTCGGGATGAGATCATACATGAGATGGTCTTGCTCAACACAAAAAACGCTGAATTGGCAACAATGAACAATGATTTGTTCAGAAGAGTAACCGCTAAGGAAGAAGCTGCTTCGACAACGCCCGCAGCCATGTCTTTATCGAATTCGCCTCCACTCTCACCGTCTCAGTCATCAGATGCGTTGACTAGCGTACTGTCTGCTTCAACACAACGCCCACGTAAGCCGTCAAACGCCAGTTTGGTCATGTTCAATGTGCCCTCTAAAAAGAGCTTCACTCCTGATCAGACGCCTACTTTCTTCCGCCTCAAGAAAAAAGGAAGCACCATGCTTGGTAAACTCGGTGCAGCATCCACGACCTCCAAACCAAGCAAATTAGATATACCGCCGCATGGGCCGTTGTCCTCTTCTTCTTCGTCCATATTCAGAGCAACATCGAAATCTATTTACAATAGTCCAAGCTACAGTGGCAGTTTACACAGCCTAAGCTATCAAGATAGCAGCGTGTTGGGCAAATCAAGCAAGAAATCAAGCAACTCCTTATCTCATGCTGGTCATGAAAGTCATTGTTTCCAGGCTGCATCTTTCCTGCGACCTGTGAAGTGCGGTTCATGTGGAGATAAAATTTGGAGCCGCAGTGAATACCGCTGTGATGGTTGTGGGTTTTCTGCTCATTCTCGTTGCCTCAGCAAAGTGCCTCAACAATGCTCTGCTGTAAACACAAGCAGCAGTCTAGACTTGAGCTACTCTTCTTTGTCTGAAAATGCCTTTTCACCAAAGGCATCCTGCAGCGATATTGAAAGCAAGCAGCTCAAAAAATCGGCTACAGGTACGCTTTTAATCTTGTATACTCAGATATCGAATTACTCAATGCAGCAAACTCTGTGATTGTAGAAAGCAGCACATTTGATTCATGTTTATCAAAGCGTGTAAAGGCTGAAAATCGTACGATACCTCTTATTGTTGAAGAGTGCATCAAAGAGGTAGAAAAACGTGGTTTGGATTACGAAGGCATTTATCGTAAATCAGGCGGTGCTGCTCAAATCCGGGCTATTCAATTAGCGTTTGACAATGGCGAAGACATTAATCTCAGTGATGAAGACGAGTACAATGATGTATGTGCCATCACAAGCGTGCTCAAACAATATTTCAGGGAGCTTTCAAACCCTTTATTGACTTTTGAACTATATGATCAATTCATTCAAGCATCTGGTAACGCTATTGTTGCAGCAGTACAAGTGATTTTAGCTAACAAATGACATTCATGTAGCGATGGATCACAATGACGAGAAGATTAAAGCATTCTCCAGCGTACTGCAGCAGCTTCCAAAGGCTCACCTCGATACGCTTGAAACACTGTTCAGGCATTTGGTCAAAGTTTATAAACAATCAAATGTAAACAGAATGTCAGTGAGAAATCTTGCCGTAGTATTTGCTCCTACACTCATGCGACATAGCGATACGTCAAGAGATTTCCTTGACATCAGCTACAAAAATGCCACCATTGAATACCTTCTTTTGCATGAAACTGAATTGTTCTCAGCGCCATTATGCTCTGCATCTTGAATAATTTTCAAACCTTGTACTTTTTTTTTATTTTTTTATGTAAATATAGATCAGTCATCATTGCCCCTTCTTTGTGTATAGTTTGTATTTTCTCCCCCGTTCATTCTCGTGCCTTTTATCAGTTTAGTTTTATATATATAAACTATGAAATTTTTTATTAATCTGCATTCACCATGTATGTAGGACGAACTTGCGGGCAGATAGTAACAGTTGCGTCTATTTATTAATTTACATGTCTGCAAAGAATGCGGTATTTTTAATGGTCTTCTTCTTTTCAACTTTGTTCTTCTTTTGAGTCTTTTTTCTCTTTTTCTTCTTTTCTTTTTCATCTTCTGAATCAGTTCCCCAGCCAGCATCATCGTCTTCATCAGCGACTGTGTCTTGTGGAGCTGCCTCTTTTTCTTCAGTAACTTCATCCAGCTCTTCTTCCTGAGCAGCAGCAGCAGCTTCCTCTTCTTCTTGGAAAAGATGTGCTACATCCCAAAACTGCAATTTATCATCATGTCCACTAGATACCAAGTATTTCTTGTCGTGGCTTAACTTTAGGTTTTCGATAGGCATATCCTCGCCATGGTCTCCCAATGCACCATGGAATTCGTTGGGTAAAATAGAAACCAAGCTGTTGGATGAGTAGTTAGCAATAAAAGCCAACATCCTCTGTCATGAACTTACCGAATAATACCATCACTGCTACCTGTGCAAATGGTGTCTTCGTCCAATTTGCATATGTCATCGATGGAATTGGGATGGCCTACAATACGATCATTGTAATCTCCCCAATCACCCCACGACCATAATGTCAATATACCATCCTGAGTGCCCACCACTGCTTTTTTGCCATCTTTGACGAGTGCAATTGATAACAGCTCGTCTTCCATCTGATCTGACATTGCAGCTACATTTGGTTTACGAATATCCCAAGTAGACAAATAGCCATCACCCCCCACAGCGATCAAAGTGCGATGAGCCTTGCTAAATGCCATGTCTGCAATAAAATCCTCATGTTCGGTGTATGTCTGCACTGGTTTGTCTTTTCTACTGTCCCAAATCTAATCAAAAATGAATAGCTGTTTGAAAGTTTGGTTTAGTCTGATCTGGTCTAGTCTACTTGCCTTGATTACACCTTGGTCATCAGCGCTAGCCATCATGTTTTCATCCATGACCAAAAGAGAATTGATGGGCGACCTATGCAAGGATACAGACGTCAAAATGACAAATCCACAGAAAAGCAGGTGGATGACCATACTCATGGGTAACTTCTCTTACTCGAATTGATTTTCCAGTTTCCGTATCTAAAAGTTGGATTGATCTATCCCGAGAGATGCCATAAATACCTAAAACATATATATATTTATTAAATCAAACACATAATTAATAGAAGCTAAAAAAAAAAAAAAAGTTACCTGCACCATCAGGTGTAAAGGAGACGCCTCTACATGACTTTTTAAATGCTTTATATGTCCATAGATGCTCATGACCTTCCAATCCATAGCGATGACTGAAAATATGTTTGTTGGCACAACCGAACGTATTACATAAAAGCATCACAGTTTACCATTGAATACGGCCATTGATCATACCAGTGGCTACAATATCATTGCTAGGGTGAAGATCCAAGTGGAAGATGTTGTCCTCAAATTGTAAGGCGGCTGGTTTATTTTCACTAGGATTCATTTGAGAGAAAGCGAAAAGGATTTTTTTTTTCATGCAAAAGGCCTCTTTACTGTCCTTGTATTAGCATTCTGTACCTGAGTAAAACCGGTCTCTTTACCATTCAGTTTGCTGTTGACAGGAGGCTTTTCACAAAGCATTCAATGAGCGGCAAATCAACTGAAGCTCCTTTTACAATTTTGTTACCATAGCAATTAGGCAACGAGGTCTCCTTAATTGACAGTAGGGTAGGTTAATATTTGAATGTGATTGCATGATACACAACATATCCGGATGTATCTGAGTAGCTAAGGACACCAACAGCCTTACTCACCCTTACATATGTACGTTTTAAAGCAGAAAACGATGGATAAAGCGCTCACATATCTGGGTGTATTCTTATAAAAAGGCTTTATTTCTTTTGATCTGTTTGAGGAAAATACAGTACAATAGATCTAGCTGTAGAATGGGACAAGTACATGTAGATGCCTTGAAATCAGTGACGACATCTCATAACTACAACTCAGCCGCAGTTTTCATAATGCTGTTGAGAAAGGAATACGCTCCTTTACTTACCTTTTACAATTACAATAACAAGAAACGAAAATCATCCCCTCCTCCAACTAAGCAAGACATGACAAACTCGCCCACCTCGCCCACCTCGCTCACCTCGCCTACAACACCACAAAACGCAGACACTGCTATGGACATTGATCAGTCAAGCCAAGATTTCAAGTCCTCAGTCGAGGAAAGAAAGCAATCTGTCCATTCGTTTCGTGTTTTAGATTCTCAGACAGACACAGACTCTGATAAAGACCTGATTATCCATTCTTTACACGAGTCGCTTCATATACACAAAGAGATCTTGGAGCGTATCCAAACTGAAAAAGAAAGGTACCAGGCTCAAGTCGAACAGGAACGGGAAGAGGAAAGGAAGTCCTTGGAGGATTGGAGACAAGTCTCCCAGCAAGTGTTGGAAGAGCAGCACGACCGATGCCAAGAGCTAGAGCAAAGCATTTCACTGCTCAAACAGGAATTAGAAAGCAAAAAGGAGGCCTACCAAAAACTGGAAGTCAATTTTTACTCGTATGTCAAGCAGATTAGAGTTACAGATGATGATCTATCCACAATCCAGCCTGAGATATCGCATTTATTGAGTCAACTGAACAATACATGCATGGGGCTGAAATCCAAAATGGACAAGCAAGGTGGAACTGATTTCGTATTTGAATACTGGTCAGAGAAAGCTGAGCTGATCAAGGAATATATGATGCCCAGTGGTGATATACTCGACCCATCGTACATCACACTGTTTGTGGAAAAATATCTGATCAACACTCTATTGATCCACCTGTTGGATGTGCCTATTCATTTGGGCGTGTCCATCAATGACGCCTTTCAAGAATTAGACGACTGGATGGCTAGTCGTAATAAGGAATGGTCTAATCGAGTAAGGCAGCAAGTATGTGCGCTGGTGATCCAGCAGCCTGCTGATGAAGAAAAGCAAATAGAGGAAGCCAAGGACCAGTTATTGCAGAAAATAGCCTCTGTTCTAGGTCCAGTTTATCCTGTATTGAAGCAAGATCCCGAAACGCCCGAAAGAAAACAGGTTGTCAAGAAGATTGAAAACTTGATTGAAAGAGCTTCCAAATTGAACCTGGCTGTCAAAGGCCAAGAGATTAAAATCGAGCGTTTACCGATTGAGGAAGGTATTACACATTTCGATGCACGAACAATGAAAGCAACCGCCAAAGGAAAGCCTACTGGCATTGTCTTCTTGGCCATCACCCCTACTTTTGTCGCAAGAGATGAGTTGGACAACGAGCATGGTTTTACCGTTCCTGGGAAAGTGTTTTGCGTTGAGCCAAAACAGGATGCATCAGACATTTTGGAAGCTGATGACAGTGGTCAGGATCTAAACGACCAAGAATCTTCTAGCAAACAAGAGCTTGATACAGCCTCTACAAGCGACAATGGAGAATCAGAGACTTCTTGACATGTTTTATACCTTGCATCATTGAATAAAGATCACACATTTGAAAGCGATTTCAAAGGAAAACAAGTCACTGCCCTTTTTTTTTTTTTTTTTTTTTTTTTTTTTTTTTGGTTCAGGATCGAATCCCTTCTTTTTTTTTTGTCATATCTTTCTAAATCCCCAAGCAGGCAAATAATGGCACAACCTCTTGTTTCAGCTGAAGTTCTTCAGCAGCTAGCCCCTGTCCTTACCAATCTTTTATCTCCTGACAACAACCAAAGGTTAGATCCATCCATATTACATGTGCCGAGCTAATCATCACTTTGAAATGTAGAGCCTCTGCCGAATCACAGCTAAACGACAATTGGGTTGCTCAACAGCCTGATCTCTTGCTTCTCAGTCTTGCTGAATTCGTCGCTCGCAACGATGAGACTCAAGTAAGACGACCCTTTTGTATGCTGTCAAATGTTTGTAGCTTACCAGCTCTTGTCTTAGTTTCGCTCTCATTGTAGCGTTCTTTTACGTCGTTTAGCTTACAAGCAACTAACTTCCAATACTACAAGCGATACCTGTCTCTGGGAGATGATCCAAGAATCCACTCGCTTTGGCGTCAAGGAGTTGCTGTTGGTCGCCCTGGCGAATGAGACTGATCAAGGTACTCGGCACAAGGTGTCTGATACCATTGCTGAGATTGCAAAGTCTGGTTTGAATGAAGGAAGTAAGTATATTACGGTAAAAATGAGGGTAGTTGGCTGGAGGACTTTTTTCATTTACTGATCAAATACAACATAGACAAATGGGATAGTTTGTTAAAGGCCTTGTTTGATTGCTCTCAATCTCCCAGTGCCGCCCACAAAGAGTCGGCTTTCCGTATTTTTGCTTCCGTTCCCGAATTGATTGCTGGCCAGCACACTGAAGCTCTCAAGGGTGTATTCATGGCTAGTTTAACTGACGCAGATAGTCTAGTTGTAAGTTTCTGTGTTGCTGTATGAGGTTCAAACATGTGGTTCTAAAGTTGAAATATTAGGTCCGTAAGGAAGCCGTGAAAGCTGCTGCTGCATACATCCTTCAAGCCGACGAAGCAACTCAAAAGAGCCTAGGTACTTTGTTGCCTCATATGCTCGATGTAAATATGCATAAACGACACACTCTCCAGTTGTATTCATTGTTCACTCATTTAGACTTTATCGCCTCTCATTGCTTCTCATCAAGACGAATCCCTTGTGGAGGTTCTTGTTGTCTTGATCGAATTGGGCGAATACTGCCCCAAGCTTTATCGTTCAGTGTTCCCCAACGTCCTCGCTGCAATGGTTGGCGTTGCCAAGGACAAGTCATTTGAAGATCCTACTCGTCAAACTGCTTTGGAATTGCTATTAACGTTGTCGGAATCTTCGCCTTCTATGGCTCGCAAGTCTCCCAACTTTGCTTCTGAAATTATCCCTGTTGCTTTGGAGATGATTACTGATATGGAAGACGATGAATCATGGTATACCACTGACGAAGTAAGCGCTTTTTTTTTTTTTTTGTACCTGGCTCGTGGTAATCACGGGGATTGCTAATGCTGCTGATATATTAGTTGGAAGAAGATGACAATGAGGAAAATTATGTTATGGGCGAAAGTACATTGGATAGAATTGCCCGTACTCTTGGCGGTCAGATTGTTGTCCCTATTACCTTCCAATATGTTCCCCAAATGCTTCAATCTGGAGAATGGCAACAACGCCGTGCTGCTCTCATGGCTATCTCATCTATCGGCGAAGGGTCTGTTAAGGTGATGAAGCCGGAACTTTCCAACATCATCACAATGATTTTACCCTCATTCCGAGATGCTCATCCCCGTGTCCGTTATGCTGCCTGTAATACTATCGGCCAAATGTCTACCGATTTCTCGCCTTATATCCAGAAACACTTCCATGAGCTTATCATTAATGCCCTCCTGCCCAACATGGAAGATGCGCAATCTCGTATTCAAGCCCATGCTGCTGCCGCCATGGTCAACTTTTGTGAGGAAGCCGACAAGGAGGTTCTGGAACCCTACCTTGATTCCATTTTTGAGCATCTTTTGATCCTTCTGAAAACCAACAAGATTTATGTCCAAGAGCAAGCAATTACCACCATTGCTACTGTTGCTGATTGCGCCGAAGATCGCTTCAACAAGTATCACAGTGTCATTATGCCTCTTTTGCTCGATATTCTTCATCAGGCCAGCGATAAACAATACCGTCTTTTGCGTTCTAGAGCCATTGAATGCGCTTCCCTCATCGGTCTTGCCATTGGGAAGGAAGCGTTTGCGCCTTATACTGCCAATTTCATCAGCATTCTTGCTGAAATTCAACAGTCTGTCACTGAAGACGACGATATTCAAACCACCTATCTTTTGGCAGCCTGGGCTCGTATGTGTAAGATGATGGGCCAAGATTTCTTACCGTACCTTCCCAATATTATGCCTCCTCTTTTAAAATCTGCCAAGCTTACCCCTGAATTCACTTTGGTTGATCCCGAAGATGAAGATGTCGAATCCAAGTATCCTACTGACGATGGTTGGGAGTTTGTTGGTATCAATGGCCAGCAAATTGGTATCAAAACTTCGGTTTTAGAGGAAAAACACACTGCTGTTGAGATGCTCGTTTCTTATGCTCGTGATTTAGGAGCTGGTTTCTTACCTTATGTTGCTCAAGTCCTTGAGATTGCATTGCCCATGCTCAAATTCTACTTTCATGATGGTGTTAGACATGTTGCCGCTATCCTTATTCCTGTGCTTCTCAAGGATGCCAAGGAAGCTAACGTTGCTCCTGTTGAACTCGCTAACATGTGGAATACTATTTTCGAGAAGCTCGTCAAAATCATCACTATTGAAGATGACATATCATTCTTGGCCCAATCTTTCACCACTTTCTCTGAATGTCTCGATGTCATTGGCAGCAACTGTCTTCAGCCGGAGCAAATTGAAAGCTTTGTCAAGGCAACCCAGGAACAGCTTGTTAAACTGCTCGAACATTTGACTGAACGTGAGCAAAAGAAACAATCTAAAAACTACGATCCTGAAGATGAAGAGAAATGGGCTGATGAAGAAGCAAACGAAGAAGATACTCTAAGTGAAATAGCTCGCTCTATACAAGCTTTGTTCAAGGCTCTTCGTCTTGGGTTCTTACCATTCTTTGAAAAGATGTTGCCGTTAATTGTGCAATTCTTGTCGCATCCTAGCGACGCTGCTCGTCAATGGGCTATCTGTGTGTTTGATGATCTCGTTGAATACACTGGTCCTGCCTCCTTCAACTACTCCAACTACTTTTTGCAGTCCATGATTGCCGGTGTTTCTGATAAAGCTTCAGAAGTCCGTCAAGCTTCTGCTTATGGTGTTGGTATGATGGGCCAATTTGGCGGTCCTCAGTATGCCGAGGCATGCAATGCTGCTTTGCAGCCTTTGTTTGCATTAGTCGGCGCTCCCGATGCCCGTGAAGACGGAACTGTCTATGTCACAGAGAATGCCATCTCTGCTATTGCTAAAATTTGTCAGTTCAACAGCTCCAGTATTCCTCAATTAGATGCTGTCTTGGCTGCATGGCTTGATACCTTACCCATCTTGAACGATGATCAAGAGGCGCCTATCGTCTACACCTATTTACTTGATCTTTTGGGATCTAATCACCCTAGCATTTTGGGCTCCAACAATTCTAATATCCCTAAACTTGTCAAGATCTTTGCTGAAGTTTTGGCCTCTGACATCTTGGCTCCCGAGCTGGCTGCCCGTATGGTAAACTCTTTGAAGATTGCCTTGGGTAGCATTGATGAAAATACTCGTAATCAATTATGGAACTCTATCTCTGTCGAGACAAGAAACATTCTTAAAAAGAAGGACTATGTATAATCTTCTCTTTTGCATCTCTTTCCAATTCTTATCTTATACAGCTACCCCTTTCTTTCTTGTTCTTTTCTCTGCTCTAATAGCTTTTTCTTTTTTGCAACAAGCACACATAAATACGCTCGATGTCTTCCTCTATTTTTCTCACCTCCCTTTTAATTGTAGAAATCATTTTTATTCATAATAAACCATAATGTAAACCTGACGATCGTAGTCAAGGAGATCCACCGTCACCGACTTAACTAACCAACAAACCTGATGTTTTGAAATTCTTTTTTTCTCACAACCATTGTGCAATGATTACGCTAGGATTTACTGTATTCTATAATAAAGTTACCTAGAGAGCCTAGCATGCTTTGAGCAGCAATCTTTTGTTGGTCCTATTAGTGGTTGCATAACCGTGTAATCTGTGTTTTGCTTTATCTATAACCTTGGAACTAATAAATGAAATGCGCCAATCTCATACTAGGCTATCTACTTTATTGTATCCGTGATAGTTCTTTACACTTGAAATGAGCATTCTGGTTGTTGATTAAAAATACTTGGGTCAAAAGAGAAAATGATTTTTTATGGGTTCCTGAACGTATAAAGCAATCGTTACCTTTTACCAGGCTGCTTTTTTTAACAGCTCACCAAGTCGATGTTAAACTATGAAATATCTTTCGGCGTCAAAAAGTAGATTTTAACAAAGAATAACGGAATTCCTATTTGATATACCAACATTGCAAATCAATAATACAGTATTTCTTTAATCAGGCATACATGTTAAAATCAGTATATAATTTAGAATTTAGATTTTATAAGTTTCTTGTCTACGTAAAAGCAAGTATTTCTTTTGTTGAAAAAGAAAAAATCCGAATCAAGATGGTTTCTTGTCAAAACAACCCCTCAAGCTAACAATCACCACAAACTATACGGGATTCACATGAAAGTATTGTTGAAAGGTTACTACTTTAATTGACACAAAAAGTCATTGTTATTCAATTTATTACGATTAAAATGAATAGTATAATGGCATCTAAACTGTTAGTTTATCAGAATGAAGTTTTGAGCCATGTATTACACAAATAGCTGTATTTGCTATTATATAGAATCCGAATAGTCGCTCCATCATAGGGTGAAACCAAATAAAAAGCATTAGCGGTTGAGCAAAGGCTTCAACTGCAAATCATTAAAATAATAATTAGCAGGCAGGCCTATGTATGAATGGCTCCTTACTTGACAGAAAGGTCTAAAGTACATAGCAATTTTAACTAAAGGGATGTTTTATACATCACACACTCCTTCTGCTGCGTATAAACAAGATACTGAATAAATTTGAATGTCTGGACATAAATGGCACAGCTACATAACAACACGTGAAATAGAGGCCTGTAGTTCAATTAATTCAATAAACATTTAGACTTGCTTCTACCTTGCCCTATTCTGAGGGATTATTTAAGCGATTTCCAAGCAAAAGTCATATAACTTTGTTTAAATTGTGATGAGCAATATAGACAATATGGCTATTCGGATCAACCCCGTTCCAAAACAAACACATACATTATTAATCATTATACAATCGAGCAATGACAGTAATAATTTCCCAACAATGGTAAAAAAAAAAAAAAAAAGTAAAAATGGCTGCCACGCTGCAGGCTTGGTTATATAAATAAATGAGCACTATATTTATTCTTGCAGATTCATGTAAATCATCCCTTACTATCCTTTTTTTTTTTTTTTTCTTCTTCTTTTTCTTTGTCTTGTTGATATTTCTCCCGTCTTTTTCAACACATAGTGCTTTATTATCAGGAGCTTCGAGATAAATACATTAATACCTGAAGAAAAGACTCAAGTTAGTTGGTTCTTTGTAATTTAAGTAACAGGTGGGATCACGAAACGGTTTTGGATCATTATAGTGATAAATATACAAGTTCGGGTTACCGTGATACCAAGATGTTTGATTGGTACTTACAAGAACTTAAAACACAAGTTTTATTAATTTCGGTCATTGGCAAATCTTCAAGTCAACAATGATGCCAGTAATCACAATGGCTGCTAAAGAGTCTCGAATTCAGTCATACAATTACGGAAATGCCTATAATCTGGATAAGAGTATCAGATTACATGTATGAGTAAAGCAGGCTTGCAAGGAAAAAGAAATCAACTGGCTAGCCTTTCTCATAATATGTAGATGCTTGTAGACAACCACATATCTCTTCGATATGCTACGCATCTATTAATGAAAGCAAATAGAACAAAGATATTCAAAGAACCCCTCATCGATCAGGCTCTAAAGTACTTTTAAGATGATATACAAATAAACAGTGAAATCAGGTCAAGATCACAGTATAGTAACCCCTTTGTGGATCCTGAAAAAAAAAAACACTTTTGTACGACATTTCATATTTAAAAAGACATATTTCCTGATCCCCAATATTCTTTTTCCCTTCTTTGCTTGCTTTCAATGATGTTGCATCCCAAACGTCTATCTAAACTATTTCTCGCTGACAATTTACAGGATCTTGGAGCCGCACAATCACCAGCACAAGTAGCCGTATCAGCACCCGAGAAACAAACCATCGGATTCATTTCCTTGCGATTAACACCACCTGAAAAAATTAGAAAATGGCAAGATGTCCGAGACCTTGCGCTAAACCATGAGTTTCTTCGCCTTGTAATGATTGCTGCATGGCTTGTCTTTTGCGGTTTCATAGAAACTTTTATGGCTCAATTAAGCGACATGCGCTATCATGCTGGACCTGCTATTAGTAAGGTATAAATACATACATAGAAAAGAGAGAGAGAGAGAAAAGAAAAACGATTTTAATCGCAGTATACTAAATATACAGTTGTAAAATAGCACCCCTTGCGTGATCTTTTACACGATGCATTTCCTGCTGTGGCAGACACACAAATAGTGAATTACTTGCTAACAGCCACCATGGTTTATACTATTGCAGGCTTCGCTATTCAGTCGCCAGACTGGACAACTCGTTTTATAATTTTGAGAAGATGGGGCTTCATTATGGGTTTTATCTATATCTTCAGAGGCATTACCTTACTAGTTACTACATTACCTTCCTCTCTTATTGACGAATGCCGACCACCAGATATTGAGTTGACCGGGACAGTTGCTGAACGCTTTGGTTTTCTCTTGAGTGTCGTAGGAGGTACAGCTTTGACATGCACAGACAACATTTTCTCTGGACACACTTCGATGATGATGAGTTGCTGCATGATTTGGCGAGTTCACTCAAGACTTCGCAGACCTTTCGGCTGGGTACTGTACTCTGTGGCTACAGCTGGCATTTTAATGATTTTGTTCACAAGATTCCATTATTCCGTTGATGTTGTACTTGCTATCTGTAAAGTATACGTGTGTACATTTAATGAGTGACAGTTACACTAACTCGTTTTCTCTAGACATTACATACACAGCATGGGACATTTATTTACAGTACATCCAGGAAGCATCAATGCGGTACATGTTTGGTTTCACAAATCACTCGACATTTGATTTATTCAATACCCATATCCACTCAGCAGATGCTGCTCGCGTTTACGAATATCTCAACTGGCAGCCTCACCCATTAGGTAAAAAATGGATGATGTGGTTTTTCATGTACGTGGATGGCCTTGATATTCGCCTTCGAGCATTGCGCATTTTCGATGAAAATGGTATTTGGCAACAAAAAAACAAACCTGCAAGTATGACAGAAAAAAATCATTCCTCCCTGCAACCTATTGTTTAAAACTTTCTATAGTGTCTTGGACGTCTTCCTGTCACTCTGTTTTTGCATATCTCTTTTACATATACATCTATTTTTTAATTACTTTTTTACTTTTAATCTTTTTAATTTTCAAATCCTCTTTCATGTAGTAGTAATTTTACATTTAATCTTTCTTTATTTATCATCACCTTGTTCCTTTTCAAACGCATCCCAGTCAAAGTTGTCATAATCAGGCTCTTGATCCTCATCCTCCTTGTTGTGGACTGCTGCTGCTGCTGCTGCTTTGGGTATATCTTCTTTAGCCAGGATTTCATCATACCATTTTAATAGCTGATTCTTTTGCTTCGTTGTGAAACACGGCACCTTCAAACTGTCCTCGATCAACGGAAATGCGCTTACTCTATCTGTCAAACCACTAATTATATAAAAATTTGATATTAGTTAATAAACCAGCAGAACCGTCGCTTGACGATACCTTCTGTCAAATACTGTAAAGTACGCTTCGATGCATGCAAATAGCTTGTTTTTTTCTTTATCTGAGAATCGATAATCCTTGTTATGTTATTAGTTGTTGACTACTTCTGACCGAATTGACTACACTCTACCTGATTTTTAAATATAAACTTCTTTAAGGTGTTCATTTGCTTGACTGTCTTTGCTGTAGGTGGTTTCGATATGCCTTTCGTATCATCGTGAAATTGTTGGATACGTTGTTCCATTTTCTTGAAGAAGCAGGATAAAAAGGGGAGACGGAAAAAATTATCATGACAACCTAATGCGCTCTGTCCCTTTCATTCAGGGGTGTCTTTTGAGTTTAACCGACATGGTACACGTAGCAAATATTTGTATACATTCCCCCCCCCCACGATCAAACAGTAACTATAAATTAGTGCTAGCAGCAAACAGTACGCTCAACATAGCATTTGAGTGTTATGAAAGCTATACACATATCGCTCAAAACACTTGGCATTTGGCCAAAATCTGTGCTTTTGGGAGCTTCTTTTCCTCGATTTCGCTTTTTTTTTTGAGTCGAAAAATACACTAAACAATCACTCCCATCAGAGAGATTTGTTCTGCTGTAGTTTTGCAGATCTTGATTTTGACTCGATTTTGGCCTTGTGATTCCTCGTCCGAAAATCCAATTTTGACAAATTCAAAAGTATCTCCTCGATAACAAGCTTTTTACCGAAATTTGTCTTAATAAAAAGTATAAATTTCATTGATAATTAATCCTTTCAAGCTCAAAATCTTCTATATTTCGGCAAACAGTCGATGGAATCGACTGATCAACCATCAGGTAAGATTCGAACTCCGTTTTTGCTTCTTAATTTTATACTCGAAACATCATTATCATCGTGCCAAAGTATAAAGAATTATAAGGAGATGGATACGAAGTCTATCATATTCTAAGACTCTTTGCTTAACAAGCTGTATAATAACTCAATTTTGAAAAGTAAAAACTGCATAATGCAAATTGAATATTTTTCAAATCAAACATCGTGAATTAGGACACCCGTATTAAACTTGGTTTACCTAGAATGCTGCAATAGAGATCATAGAATCAAAGATACGTAAAGAAAGTAAAACTGCAGGCTTTTATTTCTTTAATCTAAATATTATGCGCTTTTGCGACTGAAATAGTGTAGAAACAAGCACCGGGAATTTTACTGGGTTATTTGTTTAAACAAAAGTAAACGGTGTGCCATCTGAAGGCTGCAACCAATTATCCTTTGAATAAATAGCTTCTCCTTCAATACAGTGGAAAGTGTAGATATACCTCGAGTTTTCCGAAAAGTTTGGAGCAGATTTATGCACGACACTACCATGAATGAGGACCAAAGAGCCAACTTTTACCTCACATTTGACATATTTCGATTCATCGATAGGGGGATTTGTGTCATCACCAATGAAAACAGTACCTGAGTCATGAGGATTCCGAACAAATCTTTTGACGATGGGAGTATCTGACGATATTGCGTTGTTGTTTTGCATTATTTACATAATATTGTCTATTGTCACTTACATTGATGTGATCCAGGTACAAACCATAAACAGCCGTTCTGTTCTGTGCAATCCTCCAGCGCGAACCAGAATCCAATTGCAGACACCGGCTCTGTATATAGAAATGATGAATCTTGATGTGAGGGAACAGAACCACCAATATAAGGTTGCTGTTTACGGTAAATACATACATAAAAATAATTGTGGTACATAAATTCAATGTAAACATTATAAGCTTACCTTAAAAATTAGCATAGATTGAAGTACTTGAGGTGATTTAAAGCCAAGTTCCCTTGTCATGCTAGAAATTTTGTCGTTGATGGAAAACTCTTTAAAAGTTGGATCCAAGATATGTAACCCATGCCCAATTTTATTGATAGCTCTCTCTTTGGGTATCTTTAAATTGCCCTTATCATCAAATGCCCCTTCTTCAAAAAAGTAATGAATTTTGTCTCCAGATTCCAAGAAATAATCATCTCCAACATGCTTCTTATCGTTGGTACCAGTACTAAATTGGGTCATTGGGTGTCCTTCCAAAGAAAATTCAGTTAAAAGCTGCTCTGCTCTTTGTTTTAGTTCTTGCGCTTTCTCGCTGGTGAAAAAATCAGGAATAACTAGGCATCTGCAACAAACACACGAATATGTACACATATATAAAAATAAGCGTTCTGTGTTATTATTTTCAAGCTTGTACATACCCATCTTGTTTAAACTGAAAAAAAATAAAAAACAAGTTGAATAATCCATGCATATAGTAATTTGATAGCAATACTTACTCGTGCTAATTGCTCTTTACTTAGTATTGCCATGATATATGTGAGTTTATAATATGCAGACAATCTGGAGAGGTAAGAAAAAGAAAAAGCTGTGTGTATGTATGATAAGTCAAATCACTGTGAGAAAAAAATTGATTGCGCATCACTGCATCATCAATCTTATTTTGACTGCAGTCTCGGGCTAATCGTGCTTTACACGTTATCATGCTAATATATCACAATCGAACACAAAATAACACTCGCATGGTAATAACTCTATTAGATATACATTGTTTGGCAACTCAAAAATACAGATTCCATAATAACCGAGAACCGAAGAGTCATTTACATAGCAATGAGCGGGCTGAATTTCAATTTACGGGATGATAGCCCAGGAACCTGATCTGCCAACCAGAGATATAGCATGAAAATCACAATATCAACATGGATACAAACATTCAGTTAAGGTTTTTTTCTTTTTTTTTTGTCTGACAATTTTGATTTACAAGCAAACTTTACCCCATATAAAATGATATTTCAAATGACAACAACAGTGAAAAAAAAAATACACACATGAAAAAAGCATTGACCACATATTGATTGTTATTGTTTTTATCCTAATATTTGTGATACTTCATATGGTGAGAGACAGAAAGGTTAGGGCAAAGGCGAGATTAATCTTTTTTGTTGTTTTAGCCCACGCAACTAAAAGAATCCGTTACACTGGCATCATTATCGGCATCATCAAGAGTTACACATGAAATGTTGTTTATTGTTTATCATATTATTTTTACCCATCGGGTCCTCTTCCGAAGCGACTTTTTTTTTTTTTTTTTTACAAAAAAGACAAAGAGAGGGAGAAAGAGGAGAGATGGTAATCTTATTACATACGAAAGGTGTTGTGTTATATAACCAGCATAGTGCAACTGAAAAAAGGATGATTTGTACATATTCAATACATGAAACACTTTTTTTATTTTCCATACGTTAGAACATTTTTTTAACTTCTTGATAAAGAAAATGACTATCACCCAAGAGAAGATCATCATCTGATTTATTGAATTAATATTTTATTTTATATACAAAGCAAACGTATATTTTTTAAATGGATTATTTTAATGTTATGCGCAAACTTGATATGTTGATTTTGTTGTCCAAACAATAATATAAACTGGATACAAGATCTGATATTTATTATATAATGTTGATCCTTTTTTTCTCTTTTCTTTTTTTAAGCAAGTTTCATGTAAACACAAAAAAGTATACATTAACATTTCACAAGCTTTTTTGAAAACAAGTGTGTTAGATTTTAATGAGGATAGCTATCATTTCTTTTTAGGATTTACCAAATGAGTAGTTACCGGAAATCCTATTCCGGTCAGGGAAGGGTCAGGTTGTTGTTGTTATTGTCAATGGTTAGGAAAAAAAGCATGGCCCATGAGATGAAAAAAAGTGCCTTGTCAAATTTAACATTTCAAATGTGCATTTTTCTATTGTCAATTGAATATACTTACCATATGGAAGCATTGCAGGGGCAAAAAAAAGTGGTGCCTTGAAGGTAAGAGAGATTGTCAGCCGATAATGCCTGTTTTAAATGACTATATCAAGTGAGAGTGGAAACAGATTTTCAAACAGAAAGGGGACAAGAGTGAGAGAGGGCTCAAACTTACTTTTTTAGAGCAAGCCACATGATCTCTGTATATTTATATAATGTATTTAAACCCGTTATAATTTGGCTCTAATCCTTTTCCTTTCAAGGCGATTTTCTTTCTCTTTCTTTCTCCCTTTCATCATCTTTTTTTCTCTCTATTTTCATATAAATCAACATTATATGATTTGTGTATAAATGACAGAGCTTCAAAATATAACAAACAACACATATAATTCAAGTTACGATTGGTTTGATCGCAGTATCCATAACAACAACAACAGCAACAACAATAACTATTCAAATTTACCTACTTCAGCATCTACAAGCACTACTGTAACTACTGCCCAGCTCCCGCCAATCAATTTTAATCATATCATGAATTCAGAAGGTGGTATTGCGTATCCAATGGATGACACAACATCATCTCGTAGATCAACCATGTCTTTTACCGCCGCCAATACTCCAAACGCGTCTTCTCCTTGGATCAACACCAGTAATGCACACCCAAACAACTCGAGCGGCTACTCTCCAAAAGATTCTTGTGATTTATCTTACAACGGAGAAGATGACTATCACCATAATCATGGTCAGCCCACCCCCTCGCCATCTGCATCAACTGAGCGCAGTAGATCAAAAAAACATAGAACGCCATCGACCAAAGATATTCACGTTGAACGAAACACAGAAGGAAAACCTCCCTATTCTTATGCTACACTAATCAAGTACGCGATCGAAAATAGCCAAAGAAAAAAGCTTACCCTGAGTGAAATTTACCAATGGGTCATTGATCACTATCCTTATTATGGTTCTGCTGGAACTGGTTGGAAGGTATATATTATCTTGTCATGTTTCTAAATACCATATGGTGTTTAACCTTCATGCTCTCTCTCTCTCAATAGAATTCAATTCGCCATAATCTTTCTTTGAATAAAAGTTTTGTTCGTGTGCCTCGCCCTATTAATGAGCCTGGCAAGGGCTCATATTGGCAGGTAGATTACCGCGCGGCCGAGGCTGAGGCAAGGTCAAAGTCTAGCATGGCTGTTCGTGGCCGTGCTAACCGGTCTGGTAGTGACCCAGCCAACAATCCTTATCGTCCCGATGGCGGTGCGTGGGGCCCATTTAGTGCTGGTGGCAACAGCCCCTTTGCAAGCGGCAACGGAAATAGCCAGCGTTTCCATCGTGATTCTCGTTCACTATCCATGGATTCCAACATGAATGCCAAAGTGTTTCCTCATCAGCAACTCTCTGCTACTGCTAGCTCGTCTTCTACTTCTTCAATGGGTCATAATTACAACAACGCCGGTTACTACAACCAGAATTCTTATGCTTATGGCAATGGAACAGCAACAAATCCAGGATTAAGACATGTAAATAATAATAGACATAGCGCAGAATTTCCTCGTGGTGGTTCTTATTTGCCTGGAAATTATGATATTTATGCTGCTGCAGGCGGTGCAGACGTGCATCCTCAATATCAGAATCATCACCACAATAATAATCACAGTAGTAGCCATCATCCACAACCACAGCATAGCAATCATCATCCTCATCATCCTCAGCAACTTAATAGAATACCTCCACAGCAGCAAAATCACACAAGCATGAATTCTATCTATGACCACCATAATGGCTCGGGCCATTCGCCTTATGGCTCAATGTATCCTTCTTCTGCTGTAGCTGCTGCTGCTTCTGGCGTTCCTTCAGGTTTTTCTGCTTATCATGGTCATAGCACTGGTAACAACTCCCCTACTACGCCAGGGGGTATGTTGCAGCAAACCGCTATTTCCAATGCTGCTACTGGTGGCAACCCTGATGCTACTGCCACAGATGATGTTACCCCCGCAAACAATAACAATGACGATGAAAATAGTGCAAGCCATTCTTTTTCTACACCTCAGCCTCACTATAAAAGAGTTGATTCTCCTGGTAATGCAACTGGAGAGAAATACAATTCTCCATCTCCACCTCAGCCTTCCATGGATGCTCCCACTAGAAATCTAAAGATGAAGAACAACACATCATGTTCTTTAACCAACAATGAGTACGACTGGTCTGCAGCAATGTAAAAAAATATCATACACCTAAGCATGCCCTGATTTTTTCCTCCCTTTTCATTATTTTTTTTTTTTTTTACTGTATCGTTTCATATATTTTTCAACAAGTAACTTATCATGAGTCTTATTATATATATCATATTTCTATGTGTCGAATTTTTTTGTCTTTATATATATAAAATGTATCCTTCGATGATGTCCATTCAATAAAAACCCAATTTTCGTTAAAAAAAAAAGACGTGTTTCATCATGCAAGCAAAGGGCGCATTGAAACTATATTTCCATGGTTTAGTAAATAAGAGTCGGGCTCTTTCTGCGTCGTCCTCTGCCTTTTTTTATTTTTCTGATTTTACGATATTATGCCCACTGCATTTAATCTTCTAAAATGCCATCTAGTAAATGTATATTGTTAATATAATCATAATTTTAACATATTTATTGTTGTTATTTGTTTATTTATTATGGCTGTTTGTTTGTTGTTCACTTTGTTTACGATGCAAAACATAAAAGAAAAAAGCGGGTTGAATCAATGTTGCAAAAGCATATTTTCTCGAGTTTCTAGGCGTTGAGAGTAACCCTGTATCATCCATCTAAATCATAATTACAAGTGCATATAATAATGCACATCCGTCTTGAATTTTGTTGTCAAAATAAATACACTACATGTTGCGCGATACACGTCTATGCAAAAGCTGCTATTATTGTGGATGAGCGGATGATTTGGTGCTCAAGCTTGGTTACACGCTTTTAGTTGTTTTTATTTACTCCTTGAACTCTATCTTTGCATAGAATAGCAACCAATAACGAAATGTGTAACCAATTCCCAACACCACCCTCCACCATAAATTAACACATGTTACATACATCATTATTATGAATTATCATCTACATGTACATTTCACTGTGATGTTAACCATTATTGTTACCAAGTAGCAATATCGATTTAATATGTTAAATAGTGATAGACTTTGCTTATTTGTTATACAAATGTCACGGTAGCATGTCTTTGTATTACTTGTTAGGCAAATGCACTACTGCAGCATGTCTACACTCTGCATCTCATGTTCTTGAGATACGAGGTAACCCTCTGTGTTTTTTATAAGGATCCATAAGTTTCATCCAGTGTAACAGCAATGTATGTATTCTATCCGCGGCATCATCAGCTTTAAAGCTCTTGGATATATGACGTCAAATGTCTCCACTGCAAGCCTACAGATTCATTTATCTATGAATGCATTAAGAAGAGCCAGAGATCAATTATTGCATCAATTTTACATGTTCATTTATCCAGGCTTGATGCAGATTTAATTCATTGCGCAACTGGCGGAAGTGACACGCTACCGGTTCCATGAATTATTTTAAACAAGTACTATATGACACATACACCTTTTATAACTACAATTATTTATCATTTAAGAGACTATTTCCTCGGATACCCGACTTGCTGAATATTTCTTTAGCAGGTATCACAGAAAGCTAACCAAGAGAAATAAATAATTTTTACAGAATGAATCAATCAAAAAATCTCCCTGTTGGGAACAAAAGGGTAAATTTTTCAAGCAAACCAAGTAAAAAAGCTCAAGTTCCTTTAGGTGAGAAAATCGAGTAGATTACCTAAGCTAAACGAATGTTTCACTAAAGAGATAGATTATATCTCAAATGTATATACGGCTATACATTTTGAAATATATGTCGTGCTAGCTGATACACATACTTTGTTTCTTTTGAAATAATACAGACCCCTTCGTTAAGGTATATCCTATTGAAAATCTAATCATTTCTAAAGATGAAAATTACCCCGCATTTCCAGCTGCTGGTAAAAGAGCATCTGATAACTGTACACAGACAATTAGACCCAAGGAAAAAATCATTGATCTTGCCTAAAAGGAGAAATAATATAGAATTATAGTTTAGTAGCTGCAGCGACAACAAAAAGTATATATATATATAATATCTAGGACATGCTGTATCTCTTTGTATCATATAATACGGCATTATACTTGATAAACTTATCTTAAATCAGTTGAAAATGTCACCAATCATACCGCCCTCATCAAGTAAAGATCTAAAGGATTCAGCTAAATCGGATTATGGAATTACATTATATTTGTAAATTATTATATATCTATATATATATTATATACAGCCCCTACATTTCTATTGACATATTATATGTAGAATCACAGCATTTTCTGCTATTGGAGGTTTCTTGTTTGGTTATGATTTTGGTGTTACTAGTGGTGTCATGGCAATGCCTCAATTTCAAGAATATTTTAATCCATTAACTCCTGAGATTAAAGGTGCCTTAAACTCATTGATGGGTTGTGGTGCAGTCATTGGTTGCCTACTGGCTGGTGTCTTATCTGATCGTTTTGGTCGTCGTGATAGTATTGGCGGTTTTGCACTGATCTTTGTTGTAGGCGGCGTCCTTCAAGCAGCGTCTCAGAATATCACGATGCAATTGATAGGTAGATTCATTTCTGGTATATCCGTTGGAGCTTGCTCAGTTTTATGTAAGTTTTTGACAGTTCCTGAATCTTCAAAATGCAGCGTCTGATATTATATCACCACCCTATCATATAGCACCAATGTACAATGCTGAACTGGCTCCCAAGGAGATCCGTGGTCGTCTTATTGGCTTTCAGCAACTAATGATTGATTCGGGAATGTTGATATCTGCATGGTTAGATTACGGCACAATCTATGTTCAGAGCGACTGGTCTTGGCGTATCCCATATTTGGTTCAAGTAGTTCCTGCTGTACTGTTGGCATTTTGCCCCTTTATTCTTCCAAGATCGCCTCGCTGGCTGATAGAAAAGGGAAGACATGAAGAAGCCATCAAAGTACTCGCTTATGTTCACGGCAGAAACGACACCAACCATCCTTACGTTTTAGAAGAATTCAATGAAATCAAGGACAATGTTGAATTAGAGAACAACGTCGCAGTCGGTTCGTATATTACTATGGTAAAAGACCCTAGAAATCGTAGAGTTCTTTGGGTAGGTTGCTCCGTTGCTATTTTTCAACAACTGACAGGTGCCAATGTCATCATGTATTACGCCGCATTCATGTTCCAGCAAGCAGGCCTTCAGGGTTCATTATCGTTACTGGCCAATGGTATTGACTATGCTGTTATGGTCATCTTCTGTATTCCGGGTATGATCCTTGTCGATAAAGTTGGTCGGGTCAAATTGATGGTCATTGGGTCTATTGGTATGTGTGTTTGTTTCTTCATCATGGCTGGTTTGTATGGTGGCGTTGGGTTTACAGAATGGAATCAAGATCAATTGAGCCATGTTGTGAATATGAGCGCTAATCCCTCTGCTGAGCATGCTGTCATTGCATTTATCTTCATATTCGTAGCATTTTACGCTACAACCTGGGCACCTGTGGCATGGATTTACATTGCTGGTAAGTTTTGGATTGTAAAGCTGCAATTATAAAATGACCCTTTAATGATTCATTTCGACTAGAAATATTTCCATTGAGAATCAGAAGTAAAGGTTTCGCATTGGCCTCGGCTATCCTGTGGGTTGGTAACATCTTAGTTGGCCAAGTTACTCCAATTTTGATGGATAAGATAACGTGGGGCACATATGTATTGTATGGTGTTATTGGTCTCATTATGTTGGCATGGATGTTTTTGTTTGCACCAGAGCCACGAAATCTTAGTCTGGAGGAAATCGAGGTTGTATTCCACGGTCCATTGATTGTCACCAAATTGAATTACGATGAATACATCAAGGCACATCATGAAGATGTGGAGAGAATTCGTGCTGAGGTTGGCATTGCTTCTGGTGGTAGCCATGACGATGCAAAGAAAGCTGACAATTCCTTCGATAATGATTCCACAAGCGAAGGTAGTTCTAAAGAGAAGACAAAGCATACATGAACAAATAAGGAATCTGTTGCGCTCTTGCAGCAAGTGACGTATAGCGTAATACAGTATTTCTACTTTAAATTCAGACGATGTTAGTTTTCTTTTGGACGAATCAAAATTAAAATTCAGATATTTAACTTACCTTTTTTGGATAAAATCAAAAAGGAAATTCAGAAAGAAAAAGATTAGTTTCAGACAAAGTTGGAGGTGGTGCGTTATCGCTGGAAGATATAAGGGTGACCATTGCCGTTCCAGATGGTCTTGGCAATGATGAACATATTTTTGGCGGCCATTCCAATAAAATGTTACACCTTTTGCAGATGAATACTTGATTGATTTCGTGTCCTTCTTCACTTCTACACTTCTACACTTTGGATTCTTTAAGCTGTTTTCAAGGCAGTTGTTGCAAGTCTATAGAAGAAATGGCATTTCATTAATACTTGAATGATATACACACGTATGCATTTCAACGTTGACGTTTTGTGTTCGTCAATTACAGTTTAATGAGGCAGTAAAAACCTACTAATTTTTTTATATACTTTTTACTAGGAGAAAAAAGTGGAAGCCATCAAAATTTGTTGAAGAAGATAAATCAAAGTACCACTCATTGTATTTGAAAACGGGATGTTTGGCAAAGATGTGGTAAAATTGAAAGGCTTACGTTGTGGTGCTGTTGGAGTTCTGTGGAGGTGCCTTAAGAAAAGAGAAGCTGCTGGAGATCTTCTGGTTGTGCCTATTGATGGATTCCTTACCTCTCAAATATGCAACTCTTGTAAAAGTAGAACGATGGTAAAACACCCTGATGTCACAGGCAATAGTGTACTTGTCTGTACAACTTGTAATACACTTAGGCAAAGAGACATCAGCGCATCAAAAAACATGATGTTTATATCTCTTTCTGTTTGGGATGGCCATGGAATTCCTGAAGTCTTCAGAAGGAACAACTTATAGACTTCACCTACCTCAATCGCCGTAATAAACACGGTTTCCCGTAATACGGATTTAGATTATTACAGGTAAATGTCCAAGTATTATCTTTTAATGTCTGAAAACTAATCTTTTTCTTTCTGAATTTCCTTTTATATTTTGTCCAAAAAAGGTAAGAAACTTGTCTATATTTTAATTTTGATTCGTCCAAAAAAAAACTAACATTGTCTGAATTAAAAGTGTAAAACTGTATTGTTTGGCGCACAAAAAATTATCGATGCCTCACATCGCTGTCGAGCAAAAAAAAAAAAAAAAACCCCCCAAGACATAAATAGTGCTTCAATAATGAAATGTAACATGTTTAGCAACGATTCTATTTATTTGTGTAAACGGTTTTTTTTTCTGATCTGCATCTGCATGAAAATAACAAATAAACGAACAATAATTGCTAAAGGGGGTGGGGGAGGCAAAGTTTATTATGATATTGTAGATGTTGAGGCTATGCAGAAGAGTTCATGTGATATGCTTATATATAGTTGTGATGTTTAAATGGCAATATTTCCTTCAAAAAATGAGGAAGAAGGTCTAATACTATTATCGATTTCCATATGTAGGTGAGAACTGAACGGCATACAACCTTCAAATACAGCCTCAGACATTAATGTACTCAATGTATCTACAGTATTTGTATCATTTTCTAATAGATGATTTGTTAACCTTCTCAAACTACCCCAAACAATGGACAAAATAGCAGCCGAAGTCGAAGAGCCTGGTATGCCAGGATGATGAATAGGTATTCTGTCGAGAAAAAAAATTAATCTTTCATACCAAACACATATTAAACATTATACATTACCTATCAAGATTTACCTTCTTTTTTGATGTAAATTTGATATTATCATTATGATATCTCCTTGTAGCACCATGATTTGCTTCATCTGACAATAATGTGTTGCTCATCTCCTCAGCTGACGAAACCCCATTAGTTAATTCTTGAGAAATTAAACCAGCTGCAGTTGGTATAAAACAAGGAGGCTCTACAACATTATTATCATTATTATTGCTCTTCACAAATGAAGGTGGTGTAATTCCACCGTGAGGGAGTGTAATGTCGACCTCAGATGAGTCATTTTCCATGAGTTTATGTATAGCTTTTTTGAATTCATCCGACTCAGAGTCGTCATCTTCTACAGATGATGTTGCATTACTCGCACTAGTTGTTGTATTTTGGTCTGAAGAGTCTTCTAATAAAAATGTACCAGTGCCATCATGAGAAGGTAAAAATGCAATTGAATTTTGATGCTCAAAATCTGAATCAGTGTCTGATATAATGCGAGTGGATGAGGCATACGATTCTGTTTCCGATAAAAAAATAGGTGATGAAGTTGACTGCAATGCTGAACTTATAACATGCCAATCTGTATCAGAATCTGACATGGACTGGTAACCACTTTGATTCTGTTGTTGGCGATACTGCTGCTGCTGTGCCAAATCATTATGATCGGAATATTCTTCGGGCGAGAATCTAAGTGTAGGTTTTCTTTGTTGTTGAGCAAAAGCCATGATACCAAGAGTAAACTACAAAAGGAAATAAAAGAAAAGAAGAGGAAAGAAAAGAGAGCGATAAAGAAAATCTTATCCGTAGAATTCAAACCGCATGAAAAACCCCAACCTTACACTTGTGACTAAGGGTAACATGTAGAAAGCCAAAATCAGAAATTTGAACACCCGTAGTAGAGATCTGATAATCTATAGATGCTGGCAAAAAGTATAAAAAGTTCTACCGAGAGATGAATCAAATGCTCTTATTTTACTATTTTATCTTCTCATATATTTTCAAGGTTACCATGGCAACAGCATATACTCCTCCTTCACCCGGATCAAAAATCATCATTGTGGGTGGTGGATGTTTCGGTCTATCAACTGCCTATGCTCTCGCATTGAAGAACCATTATGAGATCTGGGTCTTTGATAGACAGGCCATTCCCGCTAATGATGCGGCATCTTGTGGTAAGATTCTAGTAAAGCCATGTATTATATATATTTTTTCAAATAACATTCATATCTGTAGACATCAACAAGATTGTTCGCATGGATTACGCCAATGACACACTCTACATGCATCTGATGGTTGAGGCATTTGGTATGTGGCACCAATGGAACAAGGAAAGAGCCGAGAAAAACCTTGATCCCGTATTTCATCAAAGCGGCGTCCTGTTATTCTCTGGCAAGGACAATTTTTCAGATTTTGAAAAGGATAGTATGAAGAATATCCGTGAAGCAGGTTATGGTCATTACATTGAAGAGTTCACTAGTCCAGAACAAATCATTGAAAAATTCCCACAATTTGAAAAATCTGTTGAGAATGGTTTCAATACGGCTTATTTAAACAAGGAAGGAGGTAATATTTATTTATATTGTACATATATGCTACTTGCAGTAATGATTGATAGCTTTGCTTATGAATACAAAAGGTTGGTGTAACTCTTCTGAAGCAGTGAAACATATTTACAACAAGTGCCTTGACTTGGGTGTTAATTTTATTACTGGAAAGGATATTGGATGTCTATCAAGTCTTTACTGTGATCGCAAAGATCCTACCACTGTTGTTGGTATCAAAACTGAAGATGGTAAGATCCATTATGGTGACATAGTGTTATTAGCCACTGGTTCATGGACTGGCGCCGTGGTTGATATGCACAAACAAGTCGTGGCAACTGGTCAACAGGTCATTCACTTCCAGCCTCCTCAACATTTGCGTAAAGAGTGGGAAAAACTACCTGTCTGGTGTGGTGATCTCTCCAACACTGGATACTATGGTTTCCCTTGTAATGCAGATGGTATGATGAAAATTGGCAAACATCACAGCGGGTTAGTGGGGATTTTGTGACATGGAATATGTTTGACTGAATCTCTGTATGTACGGTAGCTATTTGAATCCTCGTGCTACTGATGAAGTTTCTGTACCAAGAACACAAGTAACACATACTGGAGATACCATTCCTATTGGTGCTCTTCGTGAGTTTCGTCAATTTATGGGTAAATTTCTTCCTGAAACTTCGAATTTGGACATTTCGTTTGGAAGAGTTTGCTGGTAAGTTGATCTAAGCAATACAACGACTCATACATTGATCGGAATTGTGAGTATTTTTAGGTATTCAGACTCTATTGATGGTGATTTCGTAATAGGTCCTCATCCAGACTATAAAAATCTTCTGGTAGCTTGTGGTGATTCTGGTCATGGGCTTAAGCAAGTTGATCTACACAAAAAAAAGAAAAGAAAAAAAAAACTAATTATACTTTATATAAGATTCATTCCAATTATTGGCTTCAAGATTAGAGATATTATAGAAGGCATTGACACTAAATACAGTCGTGCATGGAAATGGCGTAATATGCAAACTCAAGATACCAAATTAGACGGTTTGCGTGCAGATTCTTTATTGCAACGACTGATTTTGTGCGAAGAAAACAATGCAGATGCTAGAATGTGTCATCTGGATGAGTTCAAGGCTTCGTTTAAGCATCAAAATACGGCCAAGATCTAATGCCGTAATATGTCGCTATTTTTCAAGAAATAAGCTTTAACTAAATCTTAAAATGAAATTGTTTAAATTCATGTTACATTCAAAATAAGAAAGTGTGATACCGACCTTCAATCGCTGCTTAATACGATCTTTCGCTTATGGAAAATCTTCCAAAACCTTGATGAAAAAACAGTGATAGTTTCTCGTTACTGAATACCTCATTAGTAAAATCATTCAAGTGATTTTTACCAAAAGAAAAAAAAATTAATACAACTATGCAATGCCTCATTTTAGTTGTATTTGATAAGTTTCAATATAATGGAAGATTTCATTATATATCCTCTTAGCATATGTTCATATATGAACACACTTTTTCAAGTCCGTAGATTTAATGATGACCCAGTTCGAATGCTTCATATAATTACCATACGTACCGTCTGCAAAAAATAAAATGCTTGGCGAAGATCTCAAATGACAATTATGCCATTGCAAGATGTATATATCAAACACACCATTGTTGGTGCACTATCGAAGAGATTGATGTGGTTTCAAAGGTTTTACGCACTCAAAAGACATACAATGCCCTTTTCTCTCTAGCATTTTACTTTTGAACTCTTCACCATGGGTATTTTCAAAATTACAGGTAAGTAATCAACAGAAATCAAATGATATCGGTCTATTTAGATTTCATAAATTCTTTTATTGCATCTTGCCCCTCGGTTTGACAAAGTGTAAAAGTTTCATTGCTCCTGACTCTCTTTCATTCTTTGCTGTTGTAGACGCTCTTTATTTAGTACCTCGCTTCCTTGACATAATTCCCGCCCAGAGTTATTTTTTATTATCATTTGATGAAAACTCTCCCTCCTCCAACGTCAAAGAAATATCGTATTTGTAACTCGAGCAAGTTTAATAATGATATTTTCTCAGGAATGAAAGAAACTATCGATCTCGATATGGTTGAGTATAGAGTCAACGATGCTGATGACGACTATTATTATGCTGCTACCAATTAGCATTGTTTTTGCGTTTGAATAGAAATGAAATATATGAATCCGTTGGGCTAAATAGATTCGAAAAGAATAAATGATTGTTATTATAAAGATTTCATTGTTTGATAGATGAGACCTCGAGCATTTTACTATGTTTCAAAATCTTAGTTGCTAACTAAAGCTTTCAGAATCATTCTGCAGTTACATTATACGCTGGCCCCTTTTCCTTTGGCGTTTTATCTTGTGATACAAGCTCAAAGCCCTAAGAAGCCCGTCATAGGAGGAGCGCACAGGAGTATTATTGCGCACGGATACACTGGGAGACAAAGGTAATACTGATAATAAACTGAAAGGCGTATGTAATGAAGTATTGATATAAAACAATATGGTTGTAATTATTCTAATGTCAATTAAATTGTACACCATGACACCAACGCATGACAGCTATCATTTGATGTTATACTTGCAAGCAAGCTGCTTTTTTCTTCATCATATTTGATTGAATATATTATGATTGGATTTCGGAAAAAATAGGCTCAATGATGACAGCAATGTGAGGATCTTTTGCACATAGCAGTTGAGTCGAGACACAGCTGATTTTAAATCGAATGTGGTCGAAAAAAAAAGGTTTAATAATAATTCCTTTTTTTTTCTACTCTTTCTCTTTCTTCTCTGTAAAAGCAAGTTTTTTTTTTTTTGATTCCGGAAGAATATGTCGAATTCAGCAAAGAATCTGGAAAGAGAACCTCTTTTGAACACACAGACGACAGGAGGTTCTGTAGTCTCATACACAGTGACTCAACAAAACTGTTCCAATGTTACCCTGAAAGATCGCACTGCCGCTCAATCAACAAAGAGAAAGTTATGGTTTGCTGTTTGTTTAGCATGCTGCTTTTTTGCTACCGAACTAGTAGCAGGTTATTTTGCTAATTCTTTGGGTAAGTATTAAACAAGATTACTGTGTTATTCTTTTTTGTTGAATTAAAATTTTTCTTTTTTGGTTTGGATGGTTGATTAGCTTTGATGTCCGACGCGTTTCACTTATTATCAGATGTAGCCAGTTTTATAGTTGCATTGGCAGCAATCTATTTAGCAGAGAAGCCAGCAACCAAGAGTAGGTCTAATTTCTTATTAGAGATGGGATTGCGGATTTTGCTCCTCTCTTACCCCTGATTCAATTAGGACATACATTTGGCTTTCATCGTGCAGAAGTAATCGCTGCACTTGTTTCCGTATTAACCATTTGGGTACTCACTGGTTTCTTGGTTCATGAAGCTATTCAACGTATTAGAAAACCTCAAGTTATTAATGCTAAATTGGTGAGGATGCTTTTCAGTTTATTGTGCTACTATATAGGCTAACAAATTGAGATGTCAATTTAACAGATGTGCATAACTGCTGCCATTGGCGTCCTTGTAAACATTGTGTAAGTATGAATAATCTGCATGTTATATGACTATTAATATGGGAGTAGCTTGGCCTATGTTCTGGGCGGACATCATCATGGTCATTCTCATGATGAGGAAGTTCATGTCCATAATGAAAATGAGTCTGACCACCAACCTCATAAGGTAGAGATTTCGGACTTTTTTCGGTTACCATGGATACTCAATTATTCCGTTACTAGGAAACCAATATCAACCTTAGAGCTGCCGCACTTCATGTTCTTGGAGATTTGTTGGCATCAGTTGGTAAGAAGAAAAGGGCTCAAATTTAGCAGTAACAGCACAAATGAATTAAGTATTTTATTTCGACTAGGTGTACTTATTTCATCTATCATTCTTATCTTTAAACCGAAAATGACATTTGTCGATCCTTTATGTACTTTTTTCTTCTCGATTTTGGTTCTGTATACAACCTATCATCTTGTCAAGGATTCATTAGCAGTATTGATGGAAGGTGTGCCTGGAAATATTCATCCCGATTTGATTGAAAAGTCTCTATTGGATGTGCCTGGGGTCATTGCTGTTCATGATTTGCACGTTTGGACCTTATCCCCTGGTAAATACTCTTTAACCGCCCATATAACCATTGATCATAATTCTAGTAATTATGACGAAGTTTTGTCAAAGGGACAACACATTGTCTGTGATGTTTATGGCGTTCATCATTCTACACTTCAAATAGAATCCGAACAAAGCTCATTCACTAGCCATTGTAATCCCGAATTATGTGCGGTTAGAGCTTAGCATTTGATACTTTTATATACATGTTGCATCTTTTTTCTTCTCTTTTATAAAAACATATTTTTTTTATTACATTGTACACATCATTTTTTGACATTTTTTTAATGCTAAAATTACATCATGATGGATAAATTGACATCCAAAAAAATTTGCATTTTTACACTAAAAAATGCAATTTCTTGTTTTGTTCTCACATGCTTGAAAAAAGTATTTAATCATTATTCCCCTTTTTTTCCTTTCTTCCTATATACTTCTCAAAACTTTATTATATAAGAAATGACACAAACCCAATTCATAGGCGCCATTGATCAAGGCACTACATCCACACGATTCGTGATATTTAATCAAGAAGGAAAACTTATTACATGGCATCAAATGGAATTTGAGCAGCATTATCCTCATCCTGGGTACGTCTTTTCGTTCACAAGTCAATAGACCGACTTATCCTCAAGTAATTTATAATACGTTAGCTGGGTTGAGCACGATCCTTACGACATATTAGCCTCTGTTGATACATGTATCGAACATGCAGTCCGCAAATTAGGACTAATGGGATACGACGTCTCTGATATCAAATGTGTGGGCATCACAAATCAACGTGAAACAACTGTTGCTTGGGATAGTGAAACAGGACAACCACTGTGTCCTGCAATTGTTTGGAGTGATAATCGTACTTCTCATACCGTACAGGAATTGGCTAATCAATCACATTTGCCAGAGGAACAGCGAGGAATTGAAGCTTTACGTGAAATCTGTGGTTTGCCAATCACAACTTATTTTTCAGCTATTAAATTGAAGTGGATGCTAAATCATGTCCCTGAAGTAAAAAAGGCACATGAAAACAACCGCCTTCAATTTGGTACGATTGATACCTGGCTTATTTATGTATGTACATGTATCAAAGTGTGATTTACAGTTTGCTTATTTGTTTTGTATACATGTAGAATCTGACGGGAGGTGCTGATAAAGGTGGTGTTTTGGTTACAGATGTAACGAATGCAAGTCGCACTATGCTGATGGATATCAACACATTGCAATGGAGCAAGAAAGCAATTGAGTAAGTGTATAGATAGATGATTCATCTATTCACACTTATTTACCAATTTTAATCAGATTCTTTGGCTTTGGTGGTCTTAAACTAGCTAAAATTGTTCCTTCTTCGACAGTCTATGGCAAGATCAGCAGTGGTTCGCTTCGAAATGTGTGTATCAGCGGCTGTTTAGGTGACCAGCAAAGTGCATTAGTAGGCCAAAAGTGTTTTCGCACTGGTGATGCCAAAAATACTTATGGCACTGGTTGCTTCATGTTGTTCAATGTTGGCGAAAAACCAGTTTTTTCCAACAATGGTCTATTGAGTACCGTAGCGTATCAATTTGATGGTCAGCCACCAGTCTATGCTCTTGAAGGTTCCGTTGCAGTCGCGGGTTCTTCTATTCAATGGTTACGCGACAATATGAAGATTATTCAAAACGCTCAGCAAATTGGCGAACTAGCCGCCAAAGTCAATAGTACTGCAGGCGTCTATTTCGTTACAGCATTGAACGGTTTGTTTGCTCCTTACTGGCGTGATGATGCTCGTGGCACCATTTGTGGATTGACGCAGTTTACTAAACGAGAGCATATTGCACGAGCAACATTGGAAGCGGTCTGCTATCAAACACGGGCTATTCTGGAAGCAATGAATAAAGACGCAAAACAACCTTTACGTTCATTGAAGGTGGATGGGGGTGTCTCCAACTCAGACATATGCATGCAAATCCAAGCTGATGTGTTAAACATTGAAGTGGACCGTCCTGAAATGAGAGAAACAACCGCTCTTGGTGCAGCCATTGCTGCCGGTTTGGCAATGGACATTTGGAAGAGCACGGATGACCTTCAACATGTAAATGAAGATGGCAGAACTATTTTCAAGTCTCAAATTTCAGATAGAAAACGTGAAAAGATGTATAATGGATGGAAGGAGGCCATTCAGAGATCACTTGGTTGGGCCCAAGTGCTGGGTCAAACCTCTGATACAGAGGATGAAGATTTTTAGACATTTTGAGGCAATTTGAATTAAATAAATATCTTTAGAGAGGCTATGTAACTTGAGTTCAATTATCTGTCAATTAAGAAGCGGAAAAAACTTCTTTTCTAAATAATAGTCGCAAATGAACTGTTGCCATTAATGCTGTTCATGCGCTTCTTCATTTACTGGACTTGAATATCCGAGATCGATCGAAAAGACTAGTTGTCAATGGCAGTTGCGATTTCGTGAGAAGGTGATAGAACAAATGTAACAGTGACGACAGGTTGAAATACACCAGCATCTTCTAAATAACAGATAAATCACGATACGATTCCAATTTGGATTTTATAAACGTTTTATCGAGTCACGATGCTACGAGATCCATAACGTTTAAATGAAGGAACCAAAGCAATTTTCTTGTTTCTTAATATTTACATTAGCTGCATAGTAAAAACCTTTACAAATGGGACAGCAATCTGTTATTTACTGGCTTACTCAATCTGGTCACAATTTTCCTCAAAATGCTACATGGGATCATGCTCGAAACATATTACAGAGATACTTCCAGAACATCTCCTCTTTCTCTGCTATAAGTTCATTTGTGTGCTCCAACATTCAAGAACCCTCACAGCTCATCAGGCTTTACAAGGAGACTGATCCTCTTGAAAGCTCTCTTTATTTTTCTAGCGTATTGATTGTGACACATTATCTTATGTCTGAAATAACCAAAAACTATAGCCAAGTCGGTAAATGATAGAAATATCTCACATGCATCAAATTGAATTGACTCATGCATTTTGAATGTAAAAAAAAAAAATTAATAGACAGAGCTTGGTCCATTCTGCCTGGGATATACGCTTGGCATTTTACCATCCATGATTATCTTTTAAATGAAAGCTTCCATCCAAGACTCTTGGTTGGCAGTATTCTGATTTCTATCTGGGGCGCTCGTCTCACTTACAACTTTGCCAGGTAAGCACACATAAGTTATAGTATAATAGAGAGCATTAAACTGAACATAAATACAATGTAGAAAGGGAGGATATTACTTTACAGGACATGATTACCGCTTCCCTTACTTGCGTGAAAATCTTGGGGCTGTTGGCATGGGATTATTGAACCTTGTGTTTATTGCTCCATTTCAAAATCTTTTACTCTTATTTATGGTTACACCTCTTTATATCACGCACAGTTTGTTCTCAAAAGTATCGACCCGCGCTACTAGACTCTCTTGTCTGGATTGGACTACCGTCACGCTTCATTTAGCCTTTTTGTTTATCGAAGTCGTCGCTGATGAACAACAGTATGTTTTCCAGACAGAGAAGTATGCACTTTTAAGCCATCTGAAAAAAGATCAGCTCAAAGGGGATTACAAATTGGGCTTTTTATGGCATTCTGGATTGTTTCAATATAGTCGTCATCCTAATTTCTTTGCTGAACAAGCAATGTGGTGGGTCATTTACTTGTTTTCAGTGTCTGCTGTACAAGAAGCATCCAACATGGATGATCCGAGTACATATTTTAACTGGACGATAGCAGCACCCATTGTATTGACAGCTCTGTTTCTGGGGAGCACAGCACTTACTGAGGTAATATGTTTTTGATTATACGGTTGCGTTGATCATTAGGCATTGACCATATTCTTATAGAAAATTTCTAGTGATAAATACGCAGCCTACACAGACTATCGTAAATCTGTCAATAAATTTATTCCTTGGTTTCCTCGACGCACATCTGTCAAAGATGCTGCTAAAAAAGAGCTATAATACTATGCGCTCATAGTCCTATTAATAAATAAAGGAAACTTATTTTTTCAATGATACCCACGTTTTTTTGGGAGTAGCAAAGCAAAGAACAAATGTCATCAAATTATATTATACACAATATTAAACACTAAACTCCTAAAGATTAGCACCTGCAGTTTGGCATCGTAAACTTTGTATATAGACTCACAATAAATGTTGACTTAATAATATATTGGTTTTATTATCAAATCGACGGGTGTTTAAAGCTGGCATACCCCTACTGGCCATCTCATTAGATTCAAGAAAATTTATATCTGTCTGATAAGTGATTAGATAGACTTTATCCAAGGTACCCTGATCAATCTATAAGGGTATATCATTTCTGGTATAATCCTACTTAGGCTATATCGATAGTACGTATATTGTTTCGTAACCATCTTTAGCAGAAATCTGGATAAGTGTCGCTTGTCTATTACACTGCTGAAAAGTATAGCAGAAGTCCTATTGGGTCAAGAAAGATAATAAAAACCAAATGTTAACGAGATACGAAAAGTTAAAGATACATTTTATTTAAGATCGAAATTGCATCTGCTATTCATACTTTTTACAGCTACATAGATTTATGGTGACTTATTTAGATTACTAATTGACAAGACTGATTCACAGTGACAATCTACTTGACAGGTTACGATATGAGGTTATACAACTTGGGCTACACTTCTTTGATCTGACAGTGCCTTAACCTTTATCCTGGTGCTCAGATCTGTGTTACTTGCAGGAATAACCTTCTTGATTTGAAACAGTGTGTTGTATCCATAGAATACCATGGTTACCACTATCTCAACCCAGTTGTCATGGCAACCGTTCCTGATCGGATCTAAGGTAAATGGCATCGATTACTCTATTTAGTAAATAGAAGTTTTCAATAGAATGTCTTGTATAAGAAACCATCTATTTGGATTCTACTTATTCTAAATTGCGAGGCTCAACTTATCGATGACTGATTCACATTCACAACGATTTGCTGATTAAATATAGAAACAGGTCTTGCTCTGACTACTACTGTGTTATAATCTTGTTTGACAATTAAATGTCAAACATGACGACCTGATTGTATTTTATAGATTGATTCAGGTAGATTTATTCTAATATAAATGGACAGCTTCTTGTCAATCAATAAATCAATAGTTTTGTATCTGGTAAATTAAGCCTTTATTGCTTTCTTTTATTCTTTATATCGTGCTCAATTTCAAGACCTGGCACAACAGTTGGTTCGACCCCAAAGTTAGGTCTAATTTTTGCGCAATTTTCACAAAGTATGAGACGTTTACAGTTTTTTTCTTGGTATATAACTGAGAGACTTTAGTTCGGGGCAAGCGCTCATTCATTTTTCTCTCTCGTTCAAACCAGCCCTTTTTTTTTGCTTCACAAAAAATGGAAGGTTTACACCTTAGAAAGAGAGAAAAGAGCTTGAATGCTGAAGAGGAAACATATTTTCTGGATGAAGAAGGTGCTATTAAAGAAACGAAAGATCAGTAAATTGCATTATTAAATTTTTTTTCTGTTCTAAGAACAAGAAAGATTACTACAAGAACTTCGTAAACAGAATGATATAGCAAATCAGAATATTCAAGTAATCAGGTTTTACTTAAAGAAAAAGAAAATTCTCTCACTCAGGTTAACTATAGATTGGTCTTGTCGCTATTGGGTTATTGGTTGAAGCGCTGTAAGAAACAGTGAAAGCTTTTCCATTCATATCAAGTACATACTTACAGTACATGAAATTTTTGTAGATTTGGTAGTGTTTTACTGCAGAGAACGAATATACCCACTATACCGATTGCAGATATCTTTGGTTCAACACCTTCTCTCTTGAAATCACCTATTTTTGCGGTGATTTGCAACTTAATATCAGTAGCGTTGGCAATTTTAACGCTTTTGAGTTGCTCCAGGGTAAAAACAAAATTAAGGCCTCGTCTTCCCGTTCAATATACTGGATCAGCTGCCATTATAATAGGACTCATCTCACCATTCATGAGCCTTTTCAATCATACGACTTATATAGAGCTATTCTTTTGGACAATTCCCATTGTATTGATGATGATGTATTCCTTTGCTATCCATATGATAAATCAAGTTTATCAAGGTCTCGACGAATTAGAAGGCTCAAAATATAAATACAAAGGTGCTTAATAAAAAAAAAATTGTGTGCAGTAGGTTTTTCTTCTAGTTTACCAAACTTTTTTCATGATATTCCCACCAATTTGCTATCGTTGCCGAGAAACTATTATCGATATAGCACAATCAATCGATTGTAGCCAGTGTTACAGGTACTGGCATTTGAATTGTCTGATAGATCCTATAGATAATAAAGCAATGCTTGATAAAGATTGGAAGTGCCCACAGCACGATGGCAGATCCTATGTAAACTTGCAGTAGTGGAGGCAAGCCATGCTTTGTATATTGATTTATTGTTGAGTCTAGGCACGAAAGCGTAAACTGATAAAGAAACATGACCAGATTATAAAAGTCGAGCAACCAAAAGAAGACCTAACTTTTCTAGAAGCAGACAAAATTATTGACTATGGAGGTATTGTACATAGCATAAAGTCATCTGAAATCGAAAGCGACTTTTTGAATTATGCGAGAAGGTAAAAGATTTTACATTTTATAACCAAAAGAGTTTTAACGTCAAGTTGTATAGATATCGTAACCATCAATCATTGTGCAACGTAAAGCGCCACATTGAATTAGAAGCAAGTGAATGGCTTGAAAGTCTGCAATCGTTTCAATTTCAAGATATACCACAGTTTCAAAACAACGGTATTCAAATGCTGTTAGATGCTGCTAATGTAAGCGAACAGAAATGTTGTTAAGCTTTCAAAGTTTACTCAATGATATTTACTAGATGGACGATTCATTATCCATGTCATCACAATCAACAATACCAGAAGAAGTCGTTTTAATAAACAACTTCAATTATGAAAGATACCAAGCCATTGAAGAGTTAATTAATCTTAAAGGTCAAGACAAGCTAACAAGTTTATTAAAATGAGAGTTTCCACTTGATCGCGCACAACATCATAAATAAACCGCAACCATTAAAACTCCAGAAAAAAAAAACTTTTTTTCACTTTTCTCCCTCATGTCAAATCCTGTAGACGTTCAAACTTGCAGTAATATTCTTCCACCATTTCAGCTTGTCAAAGGCATCGATCTAGTATATAACGATGATTACGTTTTTGATGTATCAGCAAACTCACAGTATGCCATCACTTCGGCTTCAGACAATTTTGTTCGCCTTTACGACCTCAGTACATTACAATTATCTTACACCATCCCCGTTCACAAGGAGAGAATCTCTAAAATGAAACTCAAAAGCGACCAATATCTATTTACAGCGAGCGAGGATCAAACATTAAAACGATGGGATTTACGAGCTGCGGGATCTACGGGGCCCGTACAGATATTCAAATGTAAGTTGCTGACACTGAAGAGTTTAATGTCTATTGACACTATGTTAGATATTAAACCATTGACTGCATTTGATTTTAATTGCAATGACACAATGGCTATTGCAGGAACTGAATTTTCGACTAGCACACAATCTGCCGATCTTGCTTTCTTTGATACCCGAAGTACTTCATTGTTGCATACATTTGACGAATCTCACGGCGATGATATCACAGAGGTATTTTTGTACATGCTTGTCGAAAGCAAAAAATACTAACTATGTTAGATTCAATGCCACCCAACTTTGCCTGCGCAATTTATATCCTGCTCTACTGATGGATTGCTTAACAATTACGATGTGACGGAATTCGATGAAGAGGAGGCAATGATATCTGTTATCAATTCTGGATCCTCAGTAAACAAAGCAGGTTACTTTGGCCCTAGTGCCGAATATCTCTACTGTCTGACACATGTTGAAACATTCTCTTTACATACATTGGAAGGAGACACTATTTGTAATTTTGGCGATGTACGCTCTATTGGATTAACGCCTGTTGATTATGCTATTGACTGCAGCTACGATCCCATTGCACAAAGATTCTATTTAGTTACTGGAAATAATAGGTAACAATTCCGTGATAACATATATTGTAAAGTCTATATTTTAACTCTATCATACTAGTGGTACGATGGATTTCTTTCATGTTAATGTTGGACAGCTTCAGCATTGTCAACAATTAAACGTGGCAGAAGGTCATTCGGATGTTGTTCGCTCGTTTTACTGGAATCACCCAACTCAAAGCATCTTGAGTGGCGGTGAGGATGGTAGACTATGTGCTTGGCAGGGTCAAGCATGAGCCCAGCATTTATAGATATTTATAAAGCTTTTGAATTATTTTTGAATATTTGATTGTTGTCATTTGACAAAAAGAACAAGGTCTATACTTTTAAGAATACCAGAGATGGGCTATTATTCATTAAAAACGTATAAAACGAGCTTACTTTTCTTCATAACTTTAATTCTACTATAATATTTACATCTCACTCATATTTAATAGCTATATTAACAATGCATATTGGATTAAAAATCGGCATAGCGCTTGGCTGTTTAATCATAATTCCTCTTTCCACCTTGATTGCGCTTGAATGCTTTAATTTAGGCCCACTAGTAACTGACGCAGACAAGGAGTTCTTTGCTAGCTTATTGACTGCCAAACCATTAAGCGATAATATATAGTTTCAATTTCTGTTAAATAAAATGAACTTTGCCAACTTTTTTATTTCTAGTTTCTGATAAATTGCTCGATGCACTCGTGATAACAAAATGCAGATGAAAATTGCATTCTGTGAAATTGCTAATTTTTTTCCTTATACTCATTCATTGAAAAAAAAATTGCAAACATTGTTAAAAGCTGCGAGATCTATTTGTACGTTACTTTGGCCATAGGGCAATTGTCCAGTATTTTTTAGAGGGCTGCAGGTAGCTAATATTTGGTTGTATCGCCATTTAGACGATGATAAGCTATTACGCCGCCACGTTTGGCCAAATTATTGACCTTCGCTTCATTATGGTAAATTTAACCTTACTGAAGCGGTGTGCTGCTGCAGGCCTGCTCCGCCTTTGAGAAATAAAAAGTTTATAAAGCGTTTCAGGAAATGGGTTTAGCTAACATACTGGAGATAACATCTATTCCACAGGAATGTGGCATATAGTAGGATTTGAAACAGTAGGCTTATTCACACTTGTATTGATTGTGTTCATCGTGCCACTTAATCTGTGTGTGTTCTCCTAGTACGGCTCTGTCTTCAGCTAAACGACATTATTGTATTCATAGAATAAAATAAGTCGCCATTATTCTGTACTAGTCGTCATGGTAACCGTTATCATAGCAAAAGTGCCTGGATTAAACCTAATGTTATAGAATACAATGGATTACCATTAATTTACGTTCATCTTCGTGGCAATTGTTGCTATAATAGCTGTTCCTGGATCGGATCACACGTTATAATTTTGTTTAAAATAAATGTCAAATATGGTCTGATTGTACACATAGATTGATTCATGTAGAGTTAGTTAATATAAACAGTTAACTTCCTTTTGATCAATGAAAACTGTAGTTCGTATTTGGTAAATACAGTCTTTATACCATATACAATCATCAACTGTGCCCTTTTCGAAACAAGACATAACAGGCATAGGATATCTACTACAATGCCTAGTAATTCAAGATGTCTACATTGTTGTATCTAGAATTGACTTCATGGCCATAAAATAACTCGTAACTTCCCTAGAAGTATCTTGAGTTAAGGTGTGGATGGCAAAATTTCAATATCTTTGAAAAGCTTGCTGTCATGAATTACTTTTTTTTAAACTATTTCACTTAATACGATAGTGCAAATGTACATAGTCGACTTCTACACATATTTCCACATCTACATCCTTGAGCAACATTTCTGCGAATAAGAATGTTGATTCAGTGGAAAGCATTTCTGTGGCTTAAGGGTTTTACTCATTGAATTTCAAGTTAAGGACTCAATCAAATGAAGAAGAACCGATCCATTCGTGAGGGAATGTTGTGCGGTATACACAGCTCAAAAATCATTCACGACAATAGTAAAAGCAGTATATGAAAAAAGGACACTATAAACGATGAAAGATGTAAACCAAGAGTAGGCAATACCATAGAATGATGGGTATACGAATAGAATTGCGTCCAGCCAGGTTCAATCGATTTTAATTCCAAAGAGATTGTGATTTTTTTTAAAAGAGAAGAATCTCAGTTAAAGGGTTCGTTCTCGTCTCACCCCTTTTCTTCCATTTCGTTTTGCCTTCCTTAGGAGCAGCAAAATCGAAACCAAAGAAAAACAACTAAATTTATTTTAGGCGCAAAAACAAATTTTTACTCTTCATCGTCCTCGGCTTCATCATCGTTAGCAATGTTGAAATAACGAAGTTGGAAAGTTTGCTTGTCAGAGGCAATGACACGGAGCCAATCACGGATTTGGTTCTTCTTCAAGAACTTCTTGGTGAGGTACTTGAGGTAACGCTTGGAGAAGGCAATGTTGGTGACAACGGTAATCTTGTTATCAGCAGAACGAGAGATGGTAACAGCCTCGCCGAGATTGTTGGTACGACCGTCAACCTTTATACGATCATGGAGGTACTTTTCGAAAGCGGCAGCATCGAAGATCTTGTCGTTGGCGGGACCAGAGCAGTCAATGACAAACTTGGACTTCTTGACGGCAGTGGTGGAGGTCTTGACAGGAGCCATTTCAGAAAATGTATGTAGAATGAGGGAAAGAACTAAACTAAAGGTGTCCTGACATGTCGCGCTATTTAAGGGCTTCCTTAAAAATTTTTACAACAAAAAATTTCTGGACTGTTTGATCTTTCGCTATTGTCTACACACTCGGTGTGGCTTTTCCTAATTTCCCAATGGTTGTATTTCAGATATTGGGTGTGTACCCTGAAAAAGCCATGTTATTATTTTAGGGCAGGTGGGTTACCCAACCCTACATTTTTTCGTGATCTACTTTCGACAGAAAGTAATATGACAACTTTAAAATCCAGAGGCACAAGAAGGGGGGGGGAGGGGCGACATAAAGCATGATTTTTTTCCAATTAAAGCATCGTTTCATCAACATGTTGACTATGGTATTGGTCTACGTTTACCGATAGACAAACGATTATTTCATTCTTGCGAAAGGAACCTCATGATGACTATAAGATACGTTACATATAAGAGTCACTGTTTTGACAATTGATATGTTACATTACAGAACACACTGATCCATAAAAATCAAGCAAATACATGAACGATTTCCCCTTTTCTTTCTTTCCTTCTACTTTTCATCCCTCTCATCTTTCATTTGACTTTTATATACCTTTTCACTTAACACATACCAGCCTTTAAAAAATGACAAAATTAGCTTTGTTTTTTTATGGCATCTTAATCTGCATCACAATGTTTGTTTGGCATTGGTTGATGAGACCTTCAAAAGATTACTTTCTGCTTGGAGATTGGACAAACAGCCAGCTGGCGCAGGCGCAGGTGCCTCTATCTTCGTGGTCTGTCTGGACAAGCAGACACCCCGAGATTTACAAAGAAACACCTATCTACAAGAGAAAGCAGCATGGATATTTCCTTCATATTACAGACATGCATGTAAGTATTGTATCAGGGGGTTTCATAAGGAATTGTGTAAATAAAAAGGAGGGGCTTTTGTGTGTAGTGTTATACAAACTAACATGCGCGCTAGGTTGATCCAGATTATGTCCAAGGAGCAACAGTGAAATCAGCTTGCCACCAATTACCTGATCTGTATGCCGAGAAAAAAAAGAAGCCAGAGGAGCCCGCCATTTTATCAGGAAAGTACGGTACGCCAGGACAAAGATGCGACGCTCCCGTTTTATTAGCGCAAGAGACGCTGGATTGGATATCGAGAGAATGGAAAGACAAGCTTGATTTCATTGTATGGACAGGAGATAATGCCAAGTAAGAAGCTGCTGTGACATAGAAAAATGAGTAAATATGAAACTAATTGCCTGCTCTTCAGACATGACTGGGACAAGAAACGCCGCAGAAAGAGAAGACATGTGTATGAGCTTAATCAGCGTGTTACAGACATGATGCTCGAGACGTTTTGGGTCAATGATAAAATACCAATTATACCGAGCTTTGGCAATAATGACGTTTTCCCCCACAATCAAATCGGAGGTCCCGAAATTGACGGTGATCTGCTCATGTTTTACGAACGCATGTGGAGACCCTGGATGCCGACGCACCAAAGATCCATGTTTCGCCAAGGAGGATACTATGTTGTACAAGTTGCTCCACGTTTGAGCGTTTTGACTTTAAATTCAATGTATTTTTACAAAAAAAACAAGGCAGTTCACAACTGCGAGCATCTTGATAGCCCAGCGGCTATTCAGCTTGTCTGGTTTGAGGACCAATTGAAGAGAGCACGCCGAGAAAACGAAAAGATCTACGTGATCGGTCATGTCCCCCCTTCGCCTCGTGATTACAAGGGCACCTGTCTGGCAGCATATATGCGTATTGCGACAAGCTATACTGATGTCATTATGGGCCAATTTTTTGCTCATTTGAATATGGATCATTTTCTTATGTTTAATGGAAGACAAGACGAAAAACTAGCCCCAATTGTCCCGGATTTAGCTAATAATTTCAAACATCAGCAACAGCCAATCTCCAGTGTAGATCAGCATGACGATGATGATCATGCCGTTTTCCATACAGCAAGAAACGTCGAAGCTTATATGGGTTGGTTGAAGAACATGTACCAAGACATAGAGATTTTAGACGACGATAAAAGCAGAGACCCATCCAATATACATCCTCCATTGGCTGTTGTGCAAGTATCTCCATCTGTTTTACCCATTTACCACCCATCATTCAGAATCTATCAGTATGAAGTCAACCCTGACGATGATAATGAAGATCAAGGCGGTGATGACGACGAAGACGATGATGAAGATGATGAAGATGATGATGGCGAAGATGAGCCCTTGCCTCACGGTACGCTGCTTGGCTATTCTCAATATTTTGCCAACCTTACCAAATGGAACAATCTAAATACCAACAAACCTCTGGAATATGAACTGGAATACTCTACTAAAGAAGCTTATGGCATGGACGATTTAACCGTAGAATCTTACTTTGAGTTGGCCAAACTAATGGTAGAAAATAGTGTTGAAGGAAACAAGGTTTGGGAGACATACCAAAATCACATGTTGGTCAAGAGTCAAAATTTTACATCTTTTTTCGAAGATGATGATGAGGACGAAGTCATGCTAAACAATACATAAAACATCATATATTCATACACAACTCTAATTACATTTCTCACAACAATAAACTAATTCATTCTTGACATTGTCGTAAAACTCTACATGCAAAAAGGATATAGGTGATAATTTATTCAATATTTTATGCCAGCGACACATCCAATATACTGTAAAAGGTTTGCACTTGTACTTGTGTATGTGTATGTATATTTTAGATATGAGTGCTGGACAGTTTCTCGATCAACTCATCTTCCACTTCTTTCTGTATATTTGACTTTTCTGTGGGCTCTTTTTCCTCGGCTTCTTCGGCTTCCTGAACAAGTTCTGATTCCTCCTCTTCTGATTCCTCTTCCTCTGATTCCTCTTCGTAATCAATCTCTTCCACGTCGCTGAATTCATCCAAGGCAGTTTCATGGCCATGACTAGCGAGTGCTTCTCTCAAAACGTCTACAGCTTTATGATCCTCGTCGACACCATTGCCATTTAATTCAAGTTTTTCAAGCAGTTTCAAATGATCTTTGATAGCTTCTGCTAAAATCAGAATAGGACCATGATCGAATTCGTTGTATTGGGCGAATATTTCCCTCAGATACTTATTTTTACCAAGTTTAAGAGCTTCAAATAAACGAATACCACCCTTATTCTTCAACATACAATCAGACACATTCAGAATTTCAAGTTGAGGCCAACAGGGCAAAGCTTTAGCCAAAGCTTTGGAATCTTTGTAGGTAAATGTGTTGTCTTGGAAATCGAGATGGCGTAACTTCTTACAAGCACGGAGTCCTTCGATGATGGTTCGAATACCGCCCTTACTAATGCCATTTTGAGGAACACGAACAACTTCCAAGTTGGTATGAGAAGAAAATGCACGGGCCAGAGCTGCGCAAGAATCGTCTTCGAGTCGATTACGACCACAAATAATGGTGCGAAGAGAACTGGCGCGATTTTCTGCCTTTGCTTTATCAGCAGAGGCTTGAAGCGCTTTGGCAATCATCGCACCGCCGCCGAGACCTAAACCATTGTTGTTGAGACTTAATATTTGAAGAGTCTTTGTGTTGGATAAGAATTCGATCAATGGTTCAGCACCGGCAGGACCGAAAGCGTTATCAGATAAATCTAGCTCCACCAAGTCTACTTGTTCAAAGGCATCGAATAGATGTTTAAGAGCAAAAGGGATCTCGGTTAATAAACGACCTGTGAAGATATCAAACAAAACTGCTCGCTATAAAGAGCGCGTTCAGTTCCCTCGTCTTATTATTCCCATGATATATACAATGCCACATACCTTCAAATGTCTTTTTTCCTTCAACACTTGACCTAAAGCGCCACAGGCATCAACACTCAAAGAGTTGCCGTTTAATTCAATCTGTAGGAGGTTATCCAATGATTGTAGGGTCTCAGCAAAGTCTTTAACACTTTCAGCAGTGTCTAGCCTATGTCCTCTGTTAGCAATGCTAAAAACGGTACCATTTTCTTTTATGAGGTCATCGAGAACAACCATTATATTTATTTGTATGTGGTAAGAAGTTAAAGAGAATGGAAGAGAGCAAAATTTTTATTTAACCGTGACACGCGTTCCTTTTTCTATGGCTCGATGGTTGATCTCATCATTTGGCAAAGTAGTTATTGAGGCGACGCCACCATGGCGTGTTTGCTGAGGAAGGCTGCTGAAGAACAGCAGGCGATTTGATAGTGATTCCAGGGCTCGATCTCTTCTTTTGATCCAGACTATTCTTTAATGCATTGCTATCCAATGCTTTTGCTTCTGAAGCGTTTGTAAACATTGTAGATTTCTTTTGTGTCATTATCTTGTCAGAAAAGTACATTGAGGATTTCTTCAGGATGTTCTTGGTCTTTTGTAGCTGTGGCAGTGGTAGTGGTAGTGGCTGCGGTTGTGGTTGCTGCTGCTGCTGCTGCTGCTGCTGCTGCTGCTTCTGCTGATAAGTAGAGGAAGAGTAGCTGTCTGCTAGAGATGAATTTTTACTTGCAGCTCGAGCAGCAGCTACCACAGCAGCAGCTGATGTACTTGGCCTCTCATGTTCCCTAATCTTGCAACTACTACTGCTTGTACTCGATCTATTTATATCATTTGAATATCGACTTGTGGAGGGAATAGAAAACACGATTTGTTCATCATCATTGTCCTCATCCTCTTCTTCAAAAGTCGTTTCCGACATGTTGAGATCAGATTGATTCATGACCTGATTTGACTATATATAAATCAACATTGCATGCAAATAAAAAAATAAAAAAAAGGTGAGCAAGAGCATAATGACCCTAATGGTTCTATTTACATGTAGATCTTGGTTCATCCTTTGATCGAATTGGTCTAATAAACTCTTTGAGAATGAGCCTTCATTATGATCCGGTGCCCATGATTGAAACTCTAGAGAGATGAGAGGTAATGGGTGATTCAGATAGTTCATTGTGTATATACAAAAGTAAAGAGAAAAGAGCAGAAATAACATGTTAAACTAAATGCACTTGTATATTTATAACCATATACAAATTTTATCAATGACGATGTTGATGATATGAATACGCATTTAGATATGCAAGGAGGCACTGGCAAGTACACACTTTTTTTTCTTTTTTTCAAATCCCCTGGTTCTCGCAATTAAACAATGCCAGCAAGCAAAATCAGCATGTAACTATTCATGTATACAATTAATTTATGCGTTTATTTTATTGTCGTAAAGCTTTTAATCTCTCAGTTAATAGGCTATCCTCGTCCTTTTCCTTTTGTTTAGGTTCATTCAGAACCTTGCTTGGTTCTAATTCATTTAAAGCACCATTCAATTCTAATCCGTGCTCATCTGCAACTTGGTGCATAAGCGAATCGACCTCATCTTGAGGTGTGTTCATCGTAGTAGTACCAGCCATAGCGCCTTCCATATAACCTGTTTGAACATCAAGATCTTCAAACTGTGATTCAAATTTATCCATCACCATGGAAATCTACAAATAAATAATGTATTTGGTTGTTTAGCAACAGAACACATTCCAATATGAGATAAAACAAGCCTACCTGTTCTAAATTCATCGTCTCCATAGCTCTTCCCATACCTCGAACCACTTGAGCCATTGAGTTTGATACCTTTTATGAGGGCTCTCTTTTTAATTCTGACATCATGTAGCAAATCTGTTCTCTATATTTACCTTTCTCATGGTGATGGCAGTTTGAACACGACTTGCTACGGCATCAATACGAGAGGATAGCTTGAGCAAATTCAAGGCTTCGTTCTTTTTTCTGATAGCATTCGACGCATATATGCGTGCGCCTTCCATATTGCCATCTTGAATAGCTTTTTTTAGCTTGTTTTTCTCGGTTGTTTCATCTTTCTGGCAACGTTTGGATTGTTTATTTAATTGTTTTGCTGTAAACTATTCAGATTTTCTTCAGTACAACACGTATCCATATAATAAAGGGGTGCTTCACTCTATATTATACACAAATATATATAAATATATATATTACCTTTAGCTGAAAAAGTTGGTCTAAACAGAAATAATTAAATCAGTTACTATTTTTACTTGGAATATATTATATTCATACTTTCTAATCCATTCATTTTAGGCGATAAAAATACACAAATGCGAAAAAGAAAAGGGCGAAGGAAAAGGTATTCGTTTTTGATTTGAATAGCAGCAGCAACCCAGAATCGTACATACAAGCAATTCTTTATGGTATTGACTCGGTTTTACAAAAATCCACACATCAATTTATGAAACACATTCATATTTACTTGCTTAAATCAATCGATAATGCTTATCCCGAAAAAAACAACAACAACAACAAAAAAAAACGGCTTTTATTTACTAGTAAATAATGCAAGAATAAATAATCAGATGAAACATGTTATCCATATCTTATTTCTCCATCCTTTTCTTTTATGATTATTACAAACATGTTTAGTAGATCCATCGATGACATTTTCAAAAATAAAGCCATGCCTTGTTGGCTGCCTGCGCCTACTTGTATAGATACATTGTCTGATATTGCTTCACTGGATCAATTTGATGAAAAATGGAAAAATGCTAGGTTTTTACCCTGGAGGTTCTTTCACATTGACTATGATCTGCTGCAGCAGAAGATGGGACGAAATAATGATATCGCCATCATTGCTAAAAGTTTACAAGATGAATGGATAAAAGCAAGTATACGAATACCAACATAGATGTGATGTATTAACTCTCGACAACTTATCAGGTACACGAGTTTTACATATTGAAAAGAAGCGAAATCGACAGACGCATCATATCATTGCAAAACGACAAAAGATCCACAACATTTGTAAATGGCTTTCAATCACTCTTGAAAGAGATATTTGAATTATATAGATTTACAAAGTTAAACTACTGTGGTTTTCTGCTCCTGTTCAAGCAATTTGATCGGCTTGTTGAATCTACAGATCACACGCTACAACAAGTAGAATTGCGCAGATTACTTATCAACAAGCCCTTCTGGAAACACTCAATAGAGTACCACAGGCTGGCAGTAGAGGCAAGTTACTTGTACATGACAAGCCCATTAGTTGCTACCAAAAAGCCCCTTTCGCTACTTGAGCAGTACGACATAACAGCCTTTATAAACACACTGCAACAAGATTTCGCCAGGGCCGAGACTAGTCATGCTTCCCACGTGGCACCGCCTCAACAGCAGGCCAGCATAAATAATGATGCATTCAAGGGCGGCAATGTAGTGTTGTCGTCCTCGCCGTCTTCAGCTTGTTCTACCCGTTCTTGTGAAACAACTCTATCATCAGAAGCAGCACAGCCGCAACCACGACAGAGATACGACACCTACTGGATTCACCCTAACAATGTAGTCGAGTTAATGTTGTATCTATCAGATAAAATGATCGTCTCTAACGACAGTAGCGTTCCTCATCGCCCTGCAGCCGTATATGAAATTGGATCTCCAGCAGAAGTGAGCTCTACAAAAAGCCAATACAAAGTGACAACAGTGTACATGGATACGCCTCAATTAACGGCCTATAAACAGATATCAAACAAACAGCAGGATACCACCTCGATGACTCGTATCCGATGGTATGATGGTATTATCGCCAGTGGCAGCTCAGAAGAGATGTCAGCCGTTACAGAGGCAAGCCATGTCATGATGGAGCAAAAGATGTATGATAATCGTGCGGAACAATGCTGGATTCAGCAAAAGGTTTGGCTCAAATCAAAACATTTAGAACCGTGGCTGTCTGGGTCATTTTCTCTTGGCGGGATGCTGTCAAAAGAGTCATGCCAGTATCACAAGGATGGCTATAGCGCAAATGTAGACGATATACATGGAATAAAGGAATCGTGCCTTGCTGTTGAGGCTGAGATACATAGAAAGCACATCATACCAGGTACATGAGCACAACACACATACACACACACACACGCATATACGCATATACGCATACATATACTGATATCATGTATTATTCGACAGTGCTCAAAGTAACGCAGAATCGTCTGGTTTATGCTTCCATGGATCGTTCTATCACAATCTCGATCGATTCAGACATTGCCATTATGCGTGCATTGCCAACCAAAGTACCCCAAAGCGATCAATATCCGTACAATGACATGTGTTTGGATGACATTGTGCGTTCTCCACAATGTATAGTTCGAATTAACAAAAGCACCGATGATGCAGAAAACAACAACAAATGGCTGATAGATTTAATAAAGTGTGGCATGCTTGCACCTGCCGTTGGGTTCTCTGCATACTTGCATGGTGTGGAAGCTCTTTTGGGTGCCCAACAGACAGACATACCCCTTCCAAAATGGACTTTTGCTAAAGTTGACGGCTACATTGGATACGAGAGCTTGTTGACTCAATATCAACAGAAGCAGCAGCCGCGGCAGCATAGAGTTGGCGTCCAAAGAAATCGTGGTAGTTTGCAAACAACCAGCGGCAATAGCAGCCGTGGCAGCAGTTGTAGAAGCAACAGCAGCAGAGACATGCATAGTCGCAGTACAGACACCATTGCCACTATTATAACGTGCTATGACGATGAGAACGATGAGAACGATGAGAAGCAACCAGCATCGCCATCAGAATCTCCTAGTACTAGTACTACTATTACTACTTTTACTACTACTACTACTACTACTATTGAGTCGCCCTTGCTGCATCCTCAAGACGGACAGAAACATCAACGCAGTGGCATGCGAAGGTCATTTGACTCGTATTGCAGTTTCGATCATCCAACATCCTCTAGATCCGATCCTACGAATTGTAAAAGCTGCATAGGAAAAATGTCGCTTGTTGAGCATCAAAGCATTGATATGAGACATCACTTGCCTCCCGAAACGACTTGCGAGAAGGAAATCATTACATTTAGCTCATTTATGTTGCAAACTTTTTGGCCCAGAAAATTTAGAAGTTTTGAAAAGGAGCCGTTATTGGCACGCCAACCTAAAAGACATCGTTCAACAAGCAGCAGCGCCTATGGCAGCAGCGATGCTAGTTGTGCCGGCAGCAGCCATTGCGATAATAGAACCGCCAGCAAGATGCTGCAAGCCACGCTACAAGGCGAGCGGTTTTCTCGTGCGAGCATTTTCACAATGACATGCGTTGTCATGTCATTTAGCATGTCATGTATTCTGTATATAACTGTTCTCACAAAGTTGTAATAAAATGGGCACATTAGATGCGCGCGGGCGTGTGTGTGCGTGTATGGTTTTTATTGAGTCTTGTCATTAATAATCCTCTTTACAAGCCCTTCCAACTCAAATACATGGTCATCTCGCACGCCAGGACTGATTTCTCGAAGTGCCGCTGCCAAATTTAGCAGATATTCTGCATTCCAGCCTGATGGGCCATAAGAGTCATGAATCTGTTGTGCAATTTTGTCAGCTGGTGCAGGGCCAACATAGGCCTCATTATCAGTAGTTCCAATGTACACCAATGCCTAATATAATCATTTTGATATTTTTTAGTCCAAAACAGTCAGGATTCCTTTACGTTGATGGTACTTGTAGTACGATGCAATACATTTTCAACGATGGGTGTTTCATCATCCTCTAGGCTGAACACATCGACGGTATGCACGGTATAACCATTCTGTGTATAAAGCAAACATGAGCAACTGGTTTTTGCCCTACAATTGCACTTTGGGCTGCGTTCTTTTACCTTCTCTCTATGATCCAAGTACGCTCTTGTGGCCTCTACGTCATCTGAAGGAATCTTGAATGCGACTCCCCACGTTACTTTATCATGTCCCTCTACGCTTTCAATGGTCTTCCACTCATCGTATGGAATCAATGTGACAACCCGGCCTGGTTTTTCAGGAGTCCCTCTGTGGTCTTCGCTATGCTTTTGTGTGCACACATACAAAGTCAGATGTCTCCCATGTATTATATATCTTTTTTTACCTGCCAAAAGCGTCTTACATAGTTCTTGATGTAGCCAATCTGTCTGTTTTTGATAGGTCAGTATCCGTCGCAGTGTAGCTGCAGCCTTATGTATTTACTTTTGCTCGTAATGAATAGGTGGTTTCCATATCAAGGAGCCGTAGCCGAATACCCAAATGCCGTCTGAATGTGTGCTGTCTTTGCTGCTCGATTGGATGTCATGGATGGTTTCTAGAATATCTTGTTGCGGCGTAACCGTTGTAAAAGACATTTGCTTGAATGGATTGGGAAAAAAAAAAAAAAGAAGCCAATAACAAACCGGATGATGACAGTTGGTGAAAAGCCTTGAATGTGACCGAAAAAGCGAGACAACAAACTCATGTACATTGGGTCACTGATGGAGCGAAAATCTGTAACAACAAACATGTTTGCACATGAAGGAGCTTTGCGTGATGATGAAACGTTTGAGGCCTCTCTTTTCTCTTTGTGTGTGCGAAATCCTTTCTAGCAAAATCTGCCTAGCACAACACATAATTAGTGTACCTGAAACATCAAACCCAGGTAGAAACGAGTACCTTGTCAGCCATTGATGATGGTGATAGTGACTAGATGTCCAAAAATTTACTGATTCAAGGCAGAAATTTTTGGGTTTAATTGGCCTATTTGTGTATCCGATACGAAACACACATCACTTTGAGGGTACTCATTTTGAACACCTTGATGGTCATATTAAACCTTCTTTCTTTCGATTTCCTCAATTACTACTTTTCTCTCTTGCATTCGCCATACACGTTGCGATTCTGCAGTACAAGACCTTTTCCTCTTAAATCATGACTTGTATCCCACACTCGACGTTTTGTCTATTATTCTCAATCTTTCTGACTGGCGTCTTTGCTCAAAATGGTATACACTTGCCAATCTTATCATATCTGACAGCTCGATTTAAACGTTTTATTTTTATTTTTTTTCCTAGATGCCACTGTGGAAAATGAATGTGCAGCAGAAATAAATAATGATTATGATATGCCGATGCGAATTGGTGCTTTATTCATCATCTTTGGTACCAGCGCTCTAGGCATGTATTTTGCTCTTTTTTTTAAAAAAAATCAAATATATTAATTAAATAGCATTCCAAACATGTAGGCGTCTTTACTCCTATAATTATGCATAGGATCTCTCCCTACAGCAAAGGAAGCTCAAGAGACTGGATGCTGACAATGGGAAAGTTTTGTAAGTTGTGAAAAAAAAAAAAAGAAAGCGAGAAATCAAGCATCCAACAACCCTCATTGTAGTCGGTACTGGTGTTATTTTGGCCACTGCATTTGTCCACATGTTGCCAGAAGCATTAGAAAATTTTGCCAGCCCGTGTCTTGATGCCGGGTGGCAAAGCTATGGTGCATTTGCAGGCGTCTTTTGTATGATTTCATCGTTTGCGCTTCAATTGCTAGAATTAGCTGCAGTAGCCAACATTGAAAGACTTCGTGCCAAACGAGCAGCCGAAAATATGTCCATGGACCTGGAAAAAACTCAGCAGAGCAGCGCATCACTGGACACTAGCTCCACAGAAACAACAGCTGGCAATTCGCCTATAGAGCCAACGCCGGCATGCGTTGATCACGGACACGATCATGTTCACAGTGCTGGTTTATTTGAGGAAGGCGATGCATTCAAACACATCGGCACTCTTATTTTGGAACTTGGCATAGTTATGCATTCGATTATTGTTGGCATCACGTTGGCAAATACAGGAAATGATGGATTTATAACATTGCTGATTGCTCTTGTTTTCCATCAGGTAAAAAAAAAAAAAAAAAAAAAAAATGGCGTCGGTTAATTCAACCTGTTATTGCTTCTAGTTTTTCGAAGGCGTTGCGCTGGGAACTCGTATCAACGACATGGACATTCAAGGTTGGAAGCGCCCTGCTTTAATGGGCATCCTGTTTATGATTATGACGCCCATTGGATGTGCTATTGGTATTGGCATCCATTCGTCCTTCAACCCCAATTCTTCAGCTTCGATTCTTGCAAGCGCTATCCTTGACTCTTTATCGGCTGGCATTCTACTATACAATGCTTACATCTCCTTGATGAGCCAGGAAATCAATCAAAACCCTGAATTCCGTCAAGCTCCTTTCCTCCGTAAATTCGTTTGCTTTATTTCAATGTATGGCGGTGCTGGTTTAATGGCTTTACTAGGCAAATGGGCATGAAAATCAAGATGTTTTATGTATAGACGTATATACCAGGATACTTTTGCTCAAAGTATACTCCCTCCAAAAAAGAAAAAGAAAAAGAAAAAACTGCATTATACATATTTAACATACACACACATTGGACATAGCATAATCTAAAATTATATTCGCACTATTTTTTATACCATCTTTTGTATTAGTAGAATTTCCTGAAACAAAACTAAATATATCAGGTCATTGAATAAAAAGAAAATGAAACAAGTTGGTTGCAACAAGATAACAATCTCTAATGTTCAAACACAATACTGTGTATATATTTGTATTTTAAAAGTCTATTACGAACCATGTGCGCATGAAACTATTTTTATTTTTGTGTAAAATAACGACAAAGATCTGGGACACTAAAGGTCTGACACTTTTCTATAAATCAAATGAATCAATTGTTTGTGCAAACACTACACGCCACAATATGTGCACATACAAACAGGATATGGATATCATGGGTTATTTTACTTGACAATCCATCCATCAAAAATCTGAATCCTGCCCTTCAGAAAAGACACATGTGGACATCCATGTTGGATTCAATGCGAGCGTGCTATAGTGTATTGCTCTTGCTATAAATACACATGTCTATAAATTTGAAAGATCGATTAATGGGTCATGATATTCCGGTACTTGTTAGTTAGGAAGTCTACCCCTGATGTATCAGCTTTTCTTGGTTGAAATGCAAAACGACAGGTTAAATAAACACTATTAAAATACTCGATGAATTCAAATAGTATTACTTTTTTTTTTTTTTTGGTGTAATTTTCAAGGACTATAAATGTCTCAATGAATAATAAGCTTGTGTACCCTATATCGTTTTGGTTGCTCCCAAAGATATGTCAAGCATAATATTGCGTCGAGTTGCTAATAATGTGCATACCAAGACTGTAATATTACACTTTCAACAATAGTAAAGATAAAGCCCGAGTCTTGGGCAATAAAATATGAACTTTTGTCTGAGGAAGATATAAAAATCAAATGAATGCTATGAATATTGCAAATAGTTATTGCTTTCACGTTCTTAATTTTAAGCAAAATAAAAAAATAAAATCACATAACATGTATTTGGTAATACGCAAGGCAAGATAGTATCACTTTTACTATGATATTATACAAGATAGGTTCAACTCTGCAGAGCAAGCATTTCAAAAATCTGGCTGGCTTGAAACAACCACCGCTTTGAAGAAAACTTTTTTTTTTTTTTTTTTCCATATTGATAATACATTTGTCAAGCAATGCTCAACCCGCCATTCGACTTATTTGCAGATCTAACAAAAGAAGAGCAAGAAAATTTTGACAAAAGACGAAACCAGATGAATGCTATAGTGGAAGGGCAAATGTCGAGTTTTGCGACGGACCCTAACCAACGCACAATTGCTGAAAATCGACTTGTATTCAAAAGATCCAAGCTAGAAAACCATGTCAGGCCTGGGTTGCATCACCAATTGCTCACAAAAAACGAATGTCAAAATGTGCTAGAGATATGTCGTCGCCAGGCTGAATGGACTGTAGATCGTCATTCGGCATTTCCAACAACTGATATACCTATCCGCAACCACAGCCCACTTTCTGTGTTAGAGCCACTCGTAAAGGAACGCTTGTTTGACGAGCTTGCAGACTATTATGGCTTCAAAACATCTGATTTAGCTTTTCGAGACATTTTCTTGGTTAAATACTCGGCAAATGCACAAAGAGGTATCAAACTACACACAGATGGATGCCTGTTTTCGTTCACTCTGCTCATTAGTGATGAGCATGATTTTGAAGGCGGAGGAACTTACTTTGCTAGTATCGATAAAGTGATTCACTTAAAACAGGGCGACGTTGCCTACCATGCTGCTAAAGTTTCGCATTGTGGCGTTGATATCACCCATGGAGAACGTTATATTCTAGTAGGATTTATAGATACAGCTGATACTATTGCAAACGATGATAGAAACAACAAGCACAAATTGAGAAACTGATTTTTTTTTTTACATCTTAATATCTTATTTACTATATACAATTATCTGCATTTACTATACTATGTGCTATAAAACACAATATCTTTTACTTTCTTTCTTTTGAGTGCTGTTACATGCCAGCGGACATCGTCATCGTGCTTTGTGCGTCTGCTGTGCAGTAACTTTTCAAACGACTCAATATGATCCGAAATGTCAAGATATTGGCCTAAACAATCAAGGGTCAGATTCCATGCCCTTTCTTTTACATAGGCACTGCGGATACTCACATGAACTTTCAATTTTAATGCCGATAAAGAAGTAGGCCAGATTTACCGTTCCAGGGTTGAACTGGCCATTGAGATCCAACTGCTTGGCTTCTTCTATAGACATACCCATCTCCAAAGCTTTACGCGCTTCATTTGTATGATAATTTTGAATTAGAACCTTTGGTCGTATGATGGGTTGAATACATTTCAAATCTGGAGTTTTTTCAATCATCTGTACCAACTGAGGTATTACATTCGGTATCTTGCGCTGCCTGTAATCGCATTCCTTTTAAGTGACCCTTGCATACCAATATTTAGGCTGGTTACTTACCATGTCTCATGACTTGATTGTGTTGTCGAGCTGGTAATGATGGTTATAAAATCGTGGTATCTTTTGAAATATTCGACCGGATTGAATAGCTTCCTTATAGTATACATGGGGTCAGCAAGCTCATCCAGGATAAGGGCAGCTACAGTGGCAATGACGTTAGCATAAAGGTAGATTTATGAAAGCAAGCAATATATACACACACACCTCTCTCAAATTCTCGTGTCAATATCTTTAGAGTAGCTTTGGTGACATTGGGTGCCGCGCTACTGACGGGGTAGCAAGGGGTGATAATAGGCATTACAGCATCTGTGAACTCTGGCAAACTTTTGTACTCAAGACGTCGCGCATTTTCACCAGAAATGTCCCTTGTGAGCAATACAGGTGTCGGCCATGGCCAGTCTTTCCATTTGTTGAAAAATGAACATATCAGATGATATATGGTGAGTTGTGGTGTATTGCAAACATCCATGTACGTCTTTAGTAACAATAGTGTCCAAGAGCTCCCATTGAGGTATCCTATAGGCTTATTGTAGATCTGTCTCACTGTAGCCCAGTGTTTAACGCATTGAAGACCGCGTTGGAAAATATGAATATGCTGCTTGTGTTTGATTTGGTTTTTGATAAATCTATTGACCCGAGGTCCATCCATACTAGCTTTACATGTATCGTGTATACCCTTTAAATATTTGTCGTCCAGCAGGTCAATGTCCTGGTCAATGCTGTCTTCTCGAAGCCGAACAAAGGACACATCAATCTAAGTTCAAGCAGGAATTATTAGTATGGAGTTTGCTGATGACACTTGCAAGAAGATGAACACACCGAAATGTTGTCGACGACAAATTTGATGATGGGTACGTTTGCATTTTTGATCACCTGCAAAAGAGTTTTTTTTTTTTTTAGAGAGAACGTCTGGTGCATCCGGGTAGAAATAAATAATAACCTACTTCTACGTCTTGAACAGCTGATATTTGGTTTAGGATTTTGGGAAAGAATTCGAAAAAATCCTTTCGTTTTACCATGTGAGGGCAGATGAGGACGATATCGATGTCAGCATTGCGAATGTATCCACCAAGTCCGTAAGAGCCAAAAGGAAGCAACAAGCAAGATATGTCTCCTCCTCTATAATTGTTTTCATCCAACACGGCTCTGGTGAAATTGGATTGTATTATTTTGAGCAATGATAGAGCCTCTTGTCTAGAAAAAAAAAAGTGCTGTCAACGTTAATTCCGCTTACCCCCCCCCCCTCTACAATATAATAGAAACCTCTTTGAGCCTTCTTCCCGGGTTTCAATGATATTATTGCATTTCAAATAGCTTTCTAAATATTCGTCCACAGCGTCTGTATTCGTCATGTAGAATAAAACCAAAAGAGGCCCTAATAAAATGTGTGCGCGTACAGAATGTATGCATCCCATCAATACCACCAAAATAGGCCCACCAGTCACTAACTGCATGGCAAACCTGTCAAACGCTTGTCTAGCTATCCTAGATTAGGCAAAAAGATTGACTAGAAGTCCATCTTACATACACGAAAGATGTGTTTCAATCGACCTGATCCATCCTGAAATTGATTAAAACAAAAAGTGTAAAATTAAAAGCGAGGTGCACACTTTTGTTTTATCTTACTTGTGATAACGGCGAAATGCTCTAATTACGATGCGGTTTAATCTCACGCAACTTGAGTGAAAATGAAGGAAAGTCAATTAAGCCTAATTACTCAAGCACAGCCATATAGCTTACTTGCATACGTTCATTCTTGGGCAAGATCAGACGCACAGAGTACGACTAATGTTTCGAAATCAATATTGTTTATAGGTACAGGAAAAAATGACACGTATTTACAGCACATCAAGAGGCACTCCTCAACTATATGTCTGCTCTTGACCGTTTATAGATATTCTGTAAAAGTTTTAACTTTATAGCTTTGGGCAGCTTTAATCAGTATTTATAATTGGCAACCTTAGCTTGAAAGAGTCAACCTATCGGTTGGGGTTTCTCTAAGCCTGGATTTTGACAATGACCTGTCGGACACAACGAGTCAAGATGTTGATCTCTCCTCACTCAAGTGTCTTTAGACGATGAAAATGTATAGAGGTATTATATTGAAAAGCAAAACTGGAAGCAGGCAAATTCGGATTTGTTCCACAAAGATCCGAGAAATATTCGTTCTTGAGTTTCCCAGATGATATCAAACAGCAACAGACGTAATAATTACACAGGTTTTATGTGATATGTGGCGATGCAGAATGTCAGATTTTCCAAAGGATTTATCTAGGGATGCATGATGAATCACATGAGTTGATTTTCTTTACTACTATAATAGTTTCTTGAAGAGGGGAGGGTTCCGACAACGTGAACGAGAGAACAATGTCCGTTCCCCTTAAAAATTAGCCATATCTTACCGCAAACTATGCGTATTAGACAAGCCGCCAGGACTAATCTTTTAAATTTCAATGTAGCAATCGTTAAACCAAAGAAGCTAGAGACACTCGTACTAAGATGGGGCTATTCCTGTTTGCTATTTCAAGAGTTAATCGTGTATTACACGCATCGAATGGGCCGCCGGGTATTGTCAGAATAGTAATACATCATGTGAAGACTCGAATAATGTTTGTGTGGCAACACAGAGACAACCGACTGCATCGCTGCTTTTAATGCTTAACGGCAGGATTCGTTTGGAAGAATAAAAGACGATTCATGCAATACCGTTTAGCCTGCAAATTCGCCAGTACTGATTCAAACAAGTCGGGTGATACTTTACAAAACCCCGTATAGAGAATTTTGCTTCTATTTTATTAGATGTAGAAAAGATTAACATGATGCGTTGTGGCGAAAAGATTATGATAAAATAATAAATGACGAAAAAATGGGGTAAGAGACAATACAACGGTGGTGGAATTTAGATCAACGCAGCAGCAGCGGCGCCAGCAACAGCAATGGCACCCATGGCAGCCTTGTTAGAAGAAACCTTGAAGCCGGCAGATTCAGCAACACGCGCGTTGGCAACAACTGAGACACTGGCAGAAGCTACCGAGCCAGAGGCGGAAGAACTGCCAGATGCATTGGTAGTAGCAGCAGGGCTAGCAGTGTTAGCACCGGCAGAATCAGCACTCTTGATGGTGAAGAGGCCAGTGAAAGAAATGTTGGGTGAGTTTCCTAGCTCGAAGGCGTAGTCATCTCCAGCAGCAATATCAGCAGGGACGTTCCAGGTGTAAGAGCCAGTATTGGCATCAACGTCTTGAGCAATAGTGGAAACAGGTTGGAGAGCAGTAGGCGAACCTTTAGCCAAGACAATCTTGGGAATTACAGGAACTTGTTGATCAATCCTTGATAATAAAAGAAAACGTCCCATACAATCAATACAAAGCTTATAAAATGAACCTCTGCACAAGAAAGAGACTTACCAAGTGATGACAGCAGGTTGACCAGCAGTGTACACAGTTCCCGTAAGAGGAGAGGTGACGCTCACAATGTTAGATTGAGCAGAGACAACGGCAACAGTAAGGGCAGCAACGGCAGCGAAAATGGACTTCATTGTTTTTCTAAGGAATAATATTTTATGAAAAAAGAAGAGAAAGGATGAGGGGAAATTGTGCTTATTTATGTCATTTTCGGATGAGAGAGAGAGAGGGTTGTTGGGAAGTGATCACATAATGAAATGTGCATTGACCCTCTAAAGGTTTGAGTCTCCGTCTGTCAAACAAGTGTCAATCACAAGGGCAAGTTTTGTCGAGAAAAGGTAATAATAGAACAACGGGCTGACTCCGTTTCAATCAGATCTCAACCCTCCTTTGAGTCTATTATCTTTTTGAGTGAAGAGGGCGGTTATGATGTAGATACAAGATCTAACCGTTTTTATTGCTATATGTTATTCAGCAACAAAAGAATTCCTTTTATGAGCCTAAACATGTATATATACGGCATTTCCTTTCATTCCTTGCAATCTATCATAATCAAAGTCATATACATCTGAAACCACTAGTTTCTGGGTTAGTTACATATCGATAGAGCTAAAACAGTTGTAGTATATAAGTGTTACAACGCAAATAAATATGCATTTGCGCTCGCAAACGTAATATGGGATTAGACATGGTTAAGAATTCCAAGATTTGGTGCTGAACTTAATCTTGGTGTATAGATAGAATGTGAATAGCAGTTGGAAAGGAGTTATGTTTCTGCAATGGCAATGAAAATAGGCCGCCTACAGTTTTTGCTTGGCCGCTGTTGGCTTTTACATGATATCGACAGGGAATGGAATGTAAAGGAAATGCTTTTGACATGCGGAAAATTGGTAAGCTCTAATACGATCCAGTAATAAAAGTGATCATAAATCCTATTATATGTATGTTAGGTAGTGTGTTTAATCGCTTTTTTCGCACTCAAGGATAAAATGATACAAAATCTAGATCTTGAAAAAAAAAAAAATTCAAGACATATAACATGGCATTATTCGTGTGTCGCCCAAAAACCTTGAATTGCATAAACATGTTCTTCCCAACAACAAACGATCAAAATAAAAATTTTGTCCATTTCAACCTGTGCTACAGAAATTGGTTGCTTGGCAACAAAACGTTGCAATTTAAACCGACTGTTGAGAAAGGAGTAGATTGTTATCAGGAAGAAAATAATTGCTTTGCATGTCAAACACCAAGAAAGCGTCCAAAAATGAGAAGATGAATCAACACTTAGATGGTTAGTGTTGTGCAGTGTCCCTCAGCTAACTCTTGGGATTTAATGCGGTGACTGGCCGAGCGAACCGTACGGCCGAGGCTTATCTTTTGATTTTTTTATAGCTTTTTTCCCTTTGTAGTCTTAACCCAATGTCAAGATTTAAAGGAAACAAGTTCAAGAGAAAAGAGAAACAACCTCGAGGTGGTGGTTTTGGCTTTAACAAGTCAAAAATTACCAAGATATTTGAAGGCAATGAACCCAAGTATGATCATTTTGAGGCGCAACATACATTGCACGAAGAAAGTAAGTTTGCATCCATATAGCAAAAAGAAATTGATACTATATTTTTTGTTAGTTTTCGTAGTGGATAGCGGTACCGAAAAAAGCCCTCAACAACCTGCTAGTTTCGATCAGCTTCCTCGTATTTCAATGACGCAGCTAACAAACAGCGTACTTGACGCAGAAGATTTGGATGAATCAACTGAGGAACTGGGGTTTTTCTTTGATTCAACCCCATCTCAACCCGTAGAAAGTCAAATAGCCACAAAAGTTAAATCTAATTTACCAGCAAGAGCATCAAATAATAGCTATCAAGAGAATAGGAGTAAGATTATTCAGGATGACTCGATTTACATTGACAGCGAGGATGATGCAGACGATGCAGATTCAATTAGTAGCAGCGAAGATGTTGATGCGCTGCAGGCACTAGCTCATTGGGGCAAAGTTGAAATATTCCAAGAGGAACCTGCTGGTCATCAATACCTTGGCCAAGGGGAGGACGATTATACCATGCTGATGGGCACTTTAATTAGTGACATTTGTGATCCAGATCAAGATGTAATCGAGACGCTAGACAGCGATGAAGACCATGAACCTTTAAAGTGGCAGCAAACCCAAGAGATGTATGTGCCTGACAGTATGAAGCATAGTTATCGAGGTTTGTTGAAAGAAGAACGGAACCGACTCAAAAAACAAGCAAAACAGCAGCAAAAAAAGAGAATGACAGCTAGAATGACAGTGGATAAAAGCGTAGCAAAATCTGGAAAAAAGAATATTGTTGACCAGTGAGTGTCCGCACTGGAAAATATACATTTACTGGGAAACTCATGCTATTTTGTATAAATATATATATTTTTTTAGGGTCATGCATGAGTTTTTACAACAGGATCATTTGAAAAGATACCGCCTTTCAAATTTATCATACCATGGCCGACGTATGGTTGTGCCAAAACTTGCCAAAATGTTTAACCTTGACATATCTCCGGTGAAATCAAGTAAATCGTAAGTAATATAATGTGTTTCTGCTGACTGCGATATACTTACACATGTAATCAGATGCATTGACCTAGTAAAAACCAAAAAGACATGCAAACCTGCCGTCCCAAAAAAGTCGCGAGCGCAGAATTCAATTACGAAACATCAAAGCAGCAGTAGGATGGAGAAAATTCAGTCAAGACAAGATGAAAAGCATGGCAAGCAAGTGGCATCTAGTTCCACCCCCATCTCCACAAATAACGTTGGACACCGCATGCTGGCTGCTATGGGCTGGAAGGAAGGGGAAGCAATTGGTAATAGCCAAAAGGGTATCAAAGAGCCAATTAAAGTTTTTATGAGAGCGAATCGAAGAGGATTGGGAGCTTAAATATACCCTGTTTGTAAATATAAATTATATGCTATGCTGTATGCCGAGGCGTTGAGACTAAGCTACAAAATCGATGCTAAAATAAAAGACCATGGCTTTTAAAAAAAAATACTTTCTAATTTTATCATGTCAACGACATGAACTTGGGAACTGATATTTTTCCTACATTGCACCAAAAGTCCATCAAATGTGATGGTTGATCCAACTCTTTACTTTCTCTTTTTTTTGTGAGTACTAACAGTACTAAAAATTTAAAAGCATGTCGATATCACCTGGTAAGTACACCATTATTCTGATAAACATGATGTGGACTTTCTTTGAACAAAGTTTTTGAAGTAAGTGTTATGAGATGTCTTTTTCTTTGAGCCTGTAGTGAGGAGGAGGACGACGACGACCAACAAATTTCGTTCATATGAAAAAAGAACATTCGAATTTATAAGAATAAGTGAATATTTATTGAAGACAGGAAGACAGGAAGACTGGCAAGAGGGTTTACTCTTGTGATGCTTTGAAATGCATATAAAACGGAGTATACTTCTATGGATACATTTTATCCTCCATTTAGCAGGATCAGCTATTGAAAGAAATACTATGAGCTAAAACGAACGAGTCCATACTTTTTGTCTCATAAATAACGAACGTATCTCTTTTTTTTTTATTATAATAGAATTCAATCTTATGCACAAAATTAAAAGTGATGCTAGACAATTTATTTAAAATTTTAGTAATGACACCAATAACGAAGAGTTGCGAAATATAAATCACCAAGAAGTATAAGAGAAGACGTAATAAAATTATTGAATGCAAAAATGCTAATTATCAATCGTAGGGATGTGATTACCGAAAGTTAACGAGCATAAAGAACACAATAAAAACAGTGTAAAAAGTAAGCATAATAGGTCGTATTTTGAGTAAAAACACATTGCGATGAAGAAGTTATGTGCAAGATTGTGGTATCCAAATCATTACTTGTGTACAGGAATCACGCTCTTAATCAAGTCAATCAGGTTTAGTCTATGCACAGACTTGAAACTCTGAAACTTGGGAGCAGCAAAGCATCTATCTTATAAAAACTGTGGACGTATATGGCAACGAAATGTGAACGCTGCACGCAACATTTAGGTTTGACAACGATAGAGGTTCTCAATGAATATCCCAAAGTATTCCATCAATTCGAGTATCAAAAACTCGCGACGGTTAGTCCACCGAATATACTTGAAAAAAGAAGGGATTTCAGTACTATTACCAACCTCATTTTACTGAAACAAACAGCATTGTTCCAGATAGATCAACCATGGCTGTTTCAGGATTTCTTGTCATCTTTTCGTCATTTTCTTTAAAAATTTATCAAAAAAATGTTTACTGAAAAATTATTATTATTTGTAATATATTTAAATGCGCTCTTTATAGCACAAGTTTGATACTGAAAATTTAGAATTATTAGCAGATAAACGACAAAGCGTTTTTTGATTAAATGTCTATATTCTGCATAAACAATACTAAAAAGGCTGTTTTGACTATTTTGGAACATTAGGGAATATTTTTGACTAATCTACTCTATAGTTAAACCCCTCCGAGTTCAAGAATTAGTGATTTTTCATCGTAAATGCATCAGATAACAACTGCAGGCCCCCGAGGGACCATTTGATATGTTTTCAGCTATTGACTCGCTCACAAACGCCATAATATATTGCCATCAAAGTCGTGGAAAATAAGCCCATTCTAGCCTTGAAGAATTGTTTCACGCGTGATTTTATAATCAGAAACACTTGATGTTCATTTATTCGGGCTCTATTTATCATCATATTTTTTTGTGCGAAATAGATCAGGCTTTAGGAGCACAGCGATCGGTGTTCGTTGAGCTTTTAGAGTTTTTTAGGTGGTTGTTGTCAGGAGCCATTCTCTCATAAAATGACCAACATATGGTTTAATAGTTGACACAATAGCGTCTAGTTAGGTTGGCTCGTTAGCTCGTTAGCTAGAGGTGTCGCCATCTTTTTGCCATGAAGAATTTCAAATAAATGTATAAACTAATGAATTTTTCGTAACAGCTTCTTTTTTGTCATATAACTTGTTTTTTTGCCTTAAATAATAGCTTTACGACCAGGCATATGATAGTTACAGATGGAGCTTGTCCAGGTAGTCCTGTTATTTTCATTGTGTAACTGTGCAGATGTTCTCATGCACTAATCAAGTCCTTTCTGCCCTGAAATGTGGTTGCACGAGAACCAGAAATGACGTAAAATTTGGGCACAATTTCAAGTGGAGAAAGACAGGAGCCATATAAAATATCAATGGCACCATTGATTTACATCAGCGCATATTTAGGTTCTTCAGAGATCGTTCCATGATAAAAAAGTGTAATCTTATGTATCTTTACAGTTAAAAAACAAAATCCTCTTCAATTCTGAATCGCTATTCAGACAACATCTCGATATAAAAAGTAAAAATATAGATTCCCTTCATAACTTGCAGCCTGCCAAGTCAATTTTTGTTTATATCCCACTATTTATAAGTGTAACAAGTTCCAATAGACTAAAAAAAACGCATACAGTTAAACAGATGAGACACGATGACGTAAAAAATGGAGGTAAAAGTCTATTCCAATCCTAAAAAAAATTTTCCTTTAGCTTTCATTTCACCTCCTTTTGATACTTTTCTTGAATTACATTTTCCAAACAAAATAATAATAATAACAATAATAATAATCAATATACAACATATACCTTTAATATTATAATGTCCAGTCGCGAAGATCTACCAGATTTGGACAAGGTAAAAAGCGCATTTGGTTTTATTGTTCCCATGGTAACTAAAAGTCGAAGGATTTAGAGTGTGCCTTCAGCTGCAGACGAAACGAAAGACGAAAAAACTATAAACTATGATGACATTATTGATGTAGACATATTTGATCAATTATTGGATATGGATGATGACGATAATTGTGATTTTTCTCATACTCTTGTAAACGATTACTTTGAACAAGCATACAAAAAATATGAAGACATGTCTAAAGCCGTGTAAGACTGGAGACCTTGTAATAATGATGAAATGAATGACTAATACAAAATTTAAACAGAGAAGCGAAGGATTTACCAAATTTGTCCAAGGATGGCCATTTTCTCAAGGGCAGTTCAGTTGCTATCGGATTAAAAAAATTAAAGGCTACATGCGAAAAGATCCAAAATGTTGGTGAACTCAAAGATGAAGAGGAGGAACTTACGGAAGAAGAGGCATTAAAACGTATCAAAAAACTACTGAAAGATGTGGATTCGGAAATCAAAGAAGCTGAGGAGTATTTCAAAAATTTCTATAACGCACAAGGTGCTTCAGAAGCTACTGGATAAAAAATGTAGAAGTAGTAATTCTGTTAACAATCAGAACAAGAACTCTTCATCTATCTGTCTACTTGTTTACTTTTTATCATTACAAATACGCACTCTCTACGTTCTCTTCCTTGTTTTATTAATTTTTCAAGTTGCTTTAGGTAAAAATTTTATAGTAAAGAATACTAGTACAAACATGATGCACACAAATAATACAAGTGCCATAGTCATAAAACTGGTACCCCAAGACTTAGAATAGTGGACGTCTAGTCTTTGTCTTTCTTTGGTCATACGATCCAAATTACTTTCGACAGCTTGCTGTGCCTCTTTTAAAACAGCATCGTCTTTGGAAAGTATATCACCAAATGCTTGACTATTGATTTTGAGCTGCTTTGCCATACGGTTTAAATCTGTTGTCAGTTCATCATGCATCTGTCGATGATGGTGCAAGACGTGTTCAATGTTTGAAGTTTCGTTTCTTGCAGTGTTTGTATTTCTATCGAAATTTATCAATAAGATGCGGCTGTGTTTGTCTGATTCTTTTACCTTTGTCGAATCTCTGGCTTTTCATTACTGGGTTCTGCAACTTGCTCTTCTTCTGTATCTTCTTTTTGTCCTTCCATTTCTTCTTCTGGCTCCAATGGTTTCTATGAAAAAAAGGTATGAATGACACGGGTGATTGTGTTCGTTTTTCTCGATTGTACTTTCTTCCTCTCCAATTCCTCTTGTGCTGCTTGTGCGTCTAGTTTTTTTAATTCTATCAACCACTGGGGATCAGAGTTCTCAAGCTGTTTCAATTCTTCCAAGTGTTTCTTTTTTACAAGACGAGCTTCAGCAATTCCTTTATCTACGTCGACATGCTAATTGCTGTGTTCATAGTGGGCTATTTTGATTATACATTTGCGTCCATTGCTGATATATTGCAATAAAAAAAAAAAAAAAAAAAAAAAAAAAAAAAAAAAAAAAAAAAAAAAAAAAAAAAAAAAAAGAAAAAAAAAATACCATGGTATGAACAGCAACTGCTCTTGTTAATTGATCTATACGAGATGCATACGGTAATATGCTATTCATAAAAAAGAAGAAAAGAAAAGTCCTTAGTTGTCTATTGCAACATGTAAACGAAAAAATAACCATGGAATAGTTACTTTGCAGAGTGAAATTTTGCTTGTAATGTAGTGATATATTTAACATACTAGTCTGTGCGTTAATATTTTATCTATCCAAATTACATATAATAATCGCTTTTCCTTACTGTAGAAAATTTTCGTTTCTCGGATGCTGTCCAAATATCAATAGGCTGTTCTTTTAATTTATTTTCACAACTGATCAAAAGTCGAAGTAAATTGATTTCGTCTGTAGTATTAAGCATGAGATGGTCTAGATGGTTTTTAGTATATATTTTATTGAAATTTTGATGCAAAAAGGAAAAAGCAAGAGGAAATGATGCACATGTAAAAACACGACTACTCGAATGAACATTTTCACTGGCTTTCAATTGCAAATTGATCAACAGCACCTGCAAACTTGGAAACACCCTCCACAGCTTCTTCTTCAGAGATGATCAATGGAGGGATCACACGAACCGTATTGCAACCTGCAGTAACCACCAATAAACCACGCTCACGGGCCATTTTAACAATGGGAGAAGGGTCCTTGGTAAACTCAACGCCAATGAGTAGCCCCTTACCGCGAACTTCCTTTATCAATCCAGGGTGGCTGCTTTGAACTTGCTTCAGCAAGCTCTTGAGATGCTCACCCTTCTGGTTGACAGATGCAATAAACTCTGGGGTTGTAATACGACTTACCACATTTAGCGCAACAGCAGAAGCAAGAGGATTGCCGCCAAATGTAGTGCCATGTTCTCCAGTCTTGATAAACTCTCCAACCTTCTCGGTTGTCATAATAGCACCAATGGGAACACCATTAGCCAGAGGTTTAGCCATGGTCAAGATATCGGGAGTGACATTGAAGTGCTGATGGCCCCACATCTTACCGGAGCGAGCCAAACCACATTGAATTTCGTCAAAGATCAGCAAAGTATTAGTCTCGTCACAACGCTTTCTCAATGCTTCCAAAAATTCTGCCTTGGCAGGATGCACACCGCCTTCACCTTGAATGGGCTCAATAATCACACCGCAGGTTTTGTCGGTGATAGCATTCAGAGCAGCTCCTACATCGTTGTAAGGGCTGGTGACGATGCCGGGAATCAATGGAGCAAAAGGCTTTTGGTACTTGGGGTTAAATGTCACGGACAATGCGCCCATGGATCGACCATGGAAGGCATTTGTGAAGCAGACAATCTCTGTCTTGTCAGGGCTGAATTGCTTGCCCCATTTACGAGCAAACTTCAGGGCGCCCTCGTTGGCTTCTGTTCCGGAATTGGCTAAAAACAATTTGGAAGCCCATTTACCACCATGCTGATGAGTTGTTTCAACCATCGTTTTGGCGAGAGCACCAGCGTGCTCGTTGTGATACAAATTGCTGGTATGTAAAAGTTTGTTGGCTTGATCATACAAAATTTGAGCAACCTCAGGATCCGAATGTCCCAAGGCAGTAACAGCGATACCGGCAGTGAAATCAAGATAACGGCGATCGTTGGTATCGTAGAGATGGCAGCCTTTGCCTCGAGCAATTACTATATCAGGGCGAGCGTAAGTGTTGACGGTGTATCTGTTGAACTCCTTGACCTGATCCAAGGTAGATTGAGGGACTTGTGTATCGAGATGAGTCAACTGTTTTTCCGCATAAACAGATATAGGTGAATGAGTCGGGCAAAGTTATTTCTTTTGAGCCGACCTACCTCTTTAACAGGCTTAATCAAGGTACTTGAAACTGCATACGAACGTTTCTAGTAGAATCACAACATTAATAACAGATTTTCCAACCTACAAAGGGAGCACTTGCCAATGTTTGGACACTTGCAGGCTTGATAGCACAGGATAATTTACTCAGCGTGCGATACATGAGAAGAGAGTAAAGATGGTAAGAGAAGAACAACACTTTATTTGATGTTTATATAATCCTCGAGATTTTTAGATCTCCTTTCAAAAGGTTGGTTTCCCTCATCAGTCACGACAGCTGGCAACAGTAAAGCAAATGAGTCATTCATTCATTAGGTGGTGGCCGCCGTTCGGTCGAGTTCTTGGGCAACACTTTTAGAAGTTTGTTTTCTGCGTTCATGAGTTACTATGAGTCAGGGCGCCTAGATTTTTTCATTTCTGAAATGTATACCTAGATAACTCGAATACTCGTCTAATGCTCTGGCTGTGTTTTCCATCTCTATGGACTGTTGATGGATCGACTCGATTTGCTGTATGAAGCTCGAGAAATCTGCGTCTGTATCAAGCACAAACGTTAGTAACTTTTTACTAGCGCAAAAAAAATACATACAAGTATTCTGCAGCTTCGACATCTCCTTCATTAGTCGCTGGCTCATTTGGCTCATTCGTGTATACTTTTCCTGCGTAGTTGTATTCATCTTTTCTAATAATCGACAATCTTCTACTGTCACTGTCATATTACACGGTTGAATTTAGAATGTTTCTGCAACATTATACTACTATGCACTTACTCTTAAGCTCGGCATTAGTATATTCGGTGAAATGCTTGTATGCATCCTGGGTTAGCTTGGTAATATGCTCCTGGTCTAGACCTTTGTTGTATTCATTTGGCTTGAGTGAATTTTGAGTTGTTGATGTTGAAGATGTAGGTGTAGAACTCATTGTTGTTTTGAAAAGAGGATAAAAAAAGCTTGGAAAAGCTAGTCGTGTTTGCTTTCAAACCGCATAGAACTGATTTAAAATTTGCCATTTAAAATCTTTCAGTCTATTATTCTAATAGTATTGCAGAATCGGTATTTTGTATAATGTATCAACATGATATGCATCCCCTTTGACAGCTACCAAATAACTTTGCACAAATAAGCTTTTACGATAAACCTTGAAAAATCCAACATCTTGCTACAAAAGATATCGAAGAATATCATATTCACGAAAATATACCCATTGTTGTATTCCCACAGATCTCTAGATTGTTGGATGATCAAGTTCTCCAGATAGTTCGAGTGATTTTATATAATGAATCTTGCTTAACCTTTTAAACCTTTATTGGCTATGAACTAGAAGGCCAATATCACTTTATTCAATTTTATTGATTTGAGTCAGGGGCAATATTCTCATTCTCACCACATCCAAGAAAAACTGGATCAGTATCACACTGGATATGAGTTTTAGTATTTTAAAATCGAGGCAATCGACTTTCCTTCAGGGCATAGAATCATGTAGACAAGATAAAAGTGTGAGGTAACATTTATTGTCATTTTTATTGCATGAGAATGAAATAGGTATAAATGCTGTTTTTGTCTAAAGCCCTATCATAGAAAATCCACCATCTGCGTTGCGAGTATCAATTATTTTTGAGAAGCATCTGTCTTTCATCAGAAGAGGCTTTGAAGATGCTATTTACATAAGCTTTTGACTTTATTTAGCTCTACATCTAAACATTTACAAATGACGAGTAACCATGACACTGAGATTTGGCGTCAAAATAAACTATGAGAAGCTTGTTCGAGCAGAATAAAAAGAGTTCACTTCACACTACTCGATTTCGATTGCCTTGTATGATCAGATACCAGTAACCACGGATTTGTCAATAAGAGTGAGTCATTTTCACTAAACCATGGCTCTAAATTACATTCTCCGAGCAAAAAAAGATAACCAGACATCAGTTTTTTTTTAATTCAATCCTCCCTCTCTTCATCTTGCTTTCACTCTTTAAAATGTCTAACTTTGATCTCAGTAAAGTCATTCGTCCTAACATCATGGCATTGAAGCCTTATCGCTGTGCTCGTGACGATTACAGCGAAGGAGTCTTGTTAGATGCCAATGAAAATGCATATGGACCCTCTTTAACTGCTCAACATGATGGTGACCTGAACAGATACCCTGATCCTTATCAAACCCAAGTGAAAGATCGCATCGTGAAATTACGAAACTTAAAGTCCACAAAGAACTTGTTTTTGGGTGTCGGCTCTGATGAAGTTATCGATCTACTCATCCGTATTGCTTGTGTGCCTGCTCACGACAAAATATTGATTACTCCTCCCACTTACGGCATGTATTCCGTCTGTGCTCAAATCAATGACGTCCAAGTTGTCAAATCACCTTTAAATGTTGAAAATGGTGCCTATCAGTTGGATTTGAATAATGTAAGTTGGGTGACTCATCCATGTCAACCATGACTAACCGCCAGAAAAGCTTTTTGACACTTTGAAATCAAATCCCGAGACAAAGATTGTGTTTCTATGTTCTCCTGGCAATCCTACAGGCACTTGCTTGACCCACAAGAGTATCCGTGCAGTTCTCGACTCGGATTTCAAGGGCTTAGTTGTTGTTGATGAAGCATATGTCGATTTTGTTGATCATGATGAAGGTTCTGTCGCTGCTTGGGTTTACGAATACCCTAATTTGGTTGTCATGCAAACATTGAGCAAGAGCTTTGGGCTTGCTGGTATTCGTGTTGGTATCGCTGTTGGCCATGCCGATGTTATACAGATCCTCAATAACACCAAGGCTCCTTACAATATCGGTACTCCTAGTGCTTTGTTGGCTGCTGAAGCTCTTTCTGATGATGGATTGACTAAAATGTACGATTATCGCAAACGCTTGATTGCTCAACGTGGTGATTTGCTGGAGAAATTACCTCAAATTGATGGCACTGGTCGTATTTTAGGTGGCAACGACTCTAACTTTGTCTTGGTCGAAATTTTGGGTACTAATAGCAAAAAACCTTCAAACGATCGTGCGCAAAAAGTTTATAGTATGATGGCAGAAAAGCTTGGTGTTGTTGTTCGTTTCAGAGGCATGGAGTATGGTTGCGATGGATGCCTAAGAGTCACCGTTGGTACAGAAGAAGAAAATGCAACCGTGCTTGACGTGTTGCAAAAGGCTTTGGCAGAAAATAAAATATAGACTTGTCAACTGTCTTTTGCCTAGATAAGCATCTTGAATTTGTTATATATATAAATATATATAGATAAAGGTTTTATATTGTAAGCTGTCAATATTGTATATAGCGAACTGCCCTCCTTTTGCACAACATACAAGCAAACAAACAAACCATAGCTTTGTATATGTACCTTCGTTCACAGCGCATTTCATGCACTCGAAGTTTGATTGCTGACTTTGTTAATGTCCCTTCATAGCTGATGAGTTTTGTTTTCGCTATTTAGTACAACAGCAATCCAGTTACTTCAAAAGGCTGGCTTTAAAGTTAACAATACAAATGCTATTAAATCCCTTGCTGACCGGTGTGGAGAATATCTCAAAATACTGTTATCAACTGCTTCAGCATGTACTCATCTTTTAGGTATACCTAAGAGGAACTCCGTTTTTATACGGAAACTCTTGTAAACAGGTTAGAGGTTGAGGTCACCAAGTTGGACAAAAAAAAAAAAAAGCGGCCCAGTAAAACCCTAAAAAGTGCATGCGTCGTAATTTTGGAAAGCTGACTGAGGGCTAATGCCTCGATATATCAGGACTTACATGCTGGACTAAATTACCAATTGGAAGCAATTTAAAAATTCTATGCTAGTAAGCATTGCATAAGCATAGTTAGAACTGCTATCAACATCCTTTATTTATAACCACATTATTGAATTATCGTCTTTTATGGACTACCGTGCACAAAAACGAAACCACTAACAAAACAACAAAAATCGAGAGGAGTTACAAGGTTTAGCCAAGAATCTGGCTTAATGAATATAGATTTGACAGCCTTGCTCGTTGTATTATTGTATTAAATCTCATGACGCCTAATTCAATGATTTACAATCTTGACTTGCATACAATCTACTATTGAAAAAAAGCAATGTAAGGATGATATAATAATAGACAAATATCTTCGACCTATTAACTTAAAGGTTGATGATTAGCCTTCCAAACCTCAAAATGAATGCCACTAGTAAGCAATCAGGGTTAACTATAAATTATGACACTTTTATAGTTGGGTGTGGCCATTATAATGTATGGTATCATGGTGTGTGTATTGCGATGGCTGAAGAAAACGATAACGCGGAACAATGTCATTGTGATTGATGTTGGACATGACTATATTGGGATATGTTGAAACTTGGTCAATTCGGCACTACCCTAATTGAAACTTCTGTGCTTATGCGACCCATAACAATAGCAATCCCGTCTTGAAATTTTTTATGCTTGAGGTGAATAAACATGACGATAGTGAACCAACATATATATCTGTTATCTGCTAAACTAAATATTCATGGTGCCTGATTTGTTAGAGTGTAGCATTTTCAAATAGATCATACTCTATTTATCAGATACTGTACTTCATCACTTTAGCCTGCAGCTACTTCATGTATCATATGTGTAATGCTGCAGGTAAAAAAAAAAAACAAGTATAAATTATGTGCCTATGGTCAAGCATCCTTCCTTTTTCTCTCTCTTCTCCATTACATCAACAAACAAAATGTCTAGCTCAATTCCTGATAACTTTTTAGCTTGTACACTTGGGGTTTCGGCAGCAATTATCACAGCATTGGCGATAAAGTATCCTGATCGAGCTTTGTTTGATGAACGCAGGGAAGGCATTGCGGAAAAGCCTGGTTGGCCAATTGTAGGCCGTTTACCTGAAATTGTCAGTAATGCAGAGACGCTGCACGAATATTTACTTCATGGATTTACTTCAACCAACTCTTTAACAACGTATGAGGTGTCACAAATTTTGGAAATTCACGCCTAATAGTTAAATATCATTAGTACTGCTTCGGCACTAGGTTTACCTCGTACTATCTCAACTGTAGATCCCCGCAATATTGAGCATATACTCAAACGTATAAACTTGCAACGGCATTATGCAGTGTAACATACTAAAAAAATTTTTTACACATAGATAATTTTGAGAATTATGCTAAAGGTCCACAGTTGAATGCAGCAACAGGCGATTTGTTTGGCCATGGCATTTTCAATGCTAATGGTGAACAATGGAAGTACCAAAGAAAAACAGCAAGCCATATATTTAATATCAAGAACTTTAGAGACCTTTTTACAGAGTAAAGACGTTGTAGATCATTTTAAATGCTGCATGTATTCTAAAAAAAAACTTATTCCGGCTGACAGGGTCTTCGTCAAGGAACTTGATAAAATGTGTAAAGACGTATTGGGTAAAGCTGTAGCTTTGAATCAAGTCGTTGATTTTCATGATACTATGTTCAAATTCACATTGGATTCATTTATCTTGTAAAGTCGAGTATGCATATTCAACTATAACTACAACTGAAAGCTAATTTTTCTTACGATAGACTGGGATTTGGCGTACAACTAAACGCTTTAGGCAGTACGGAAAAAGTGCCTTTTGCTGCTTCATTTGATGAATGCCAATTAAACAGTTTCCAGCGTTTTGTAAATCCCTTTTGGAGAGTGACAGAGCCTATTGCAAATTTGATAAGCCCTTGGAAGAAGAGCATTAATCAACACTTGGACACTGTAAACAGCTTTGCTAATGAAGTTATTGAAGGACGTAGAAAGCAACTGGCTGATGGTGAAACACATCATCGTGATCTACTGTCAAGATTTATGGATGCCCACAACGAAAATGACCAACCATTAAGCAATAAGGAACTACGAGACATCGTTTTGAACTTTGTCATTGCTGGAAGAGACACCACAGCACAAGCATTATCTTGGACATTCTACATGCTGATGCTTCATCCTCGAGTTGAGTCAAAGCTGCTAAAGGAGATCCTTGAAAGTATTAAAGATGATATACCTGACGATCCAGTCGCCTTGTATGATATAATCAAGAATATGACATATGCTCATGCTGTGTAAGTTTTGCTCGCTTGATCTCACTAGCCGAGTGTCTAATTCTTTATTTCAGATTTTTTGAGGTTTTACGGCTATACCCATCTGTGCCCAACAATCAAAAATACGCACTGAATGTCGACGTTTTGCCTGATGGGACGCCTATTCGCAAAGGTGATTATGTAATGTGGTGTCCATGGGCCCAAGGCCGCAATGAAGCTGTGTGGGGGCCTGATGCAAAAGAGTTTAAACCTGAACGATGGATTACTGCTGATGGTGAACTTCGTCGTGAATCCCAAGGTCAATGGCCAGCATTTCATGCCGGGCCCCGTGTTTGTCTTGGGCAGAATTTAGCTATTTTGGAGGCACTTGTTGCCATGGTTTTCCTTGTTAAACGATACAAATTTAAATTGGTTCCAGGACAAAACATTACCTATCAAGTTTCATTAACTTTGCCCATGAAGGAAGGAATGAAGGTTTATGTGCAGAAACGATGATGCAAACTCTACGATCTATAGTCTTTGTTCACTTCCCTGCTGTATCATATCACAAATAGTATTATATTTTAACTCACCGTAGAATAGTATTTATTAATTTATATGGCACAGTTTTGTTCGAAATAATGAGATCGTCTATATTGTACTATTATCGTCTCTAAAAGCTTCAGTTCAAAATGATGTTTCTAAAAAAAAAAACCAACCAATAAGAAAGCTTAGCATAATCCAACAACACCTTGGCACAACCATCTGCTCATCTCGTTAGCTCAGATAGGAGTTTTGATGTCCAAATGACAAAGTATGATCAAGTATATCCGAATGTTGATGAAAACGTTGCATCAAAAAATCAATAACAAGTCTGCCGAAAAGTGATGTGCATTCAAATATTTCGAAACAATAAGAAGAAACTTGCCGTAAATTCATGGCTTTCAGCTGTATTCGAACAGTAAAAAAAAGTAGATAGTACATAGAGATAGTCGAACATTATAATAATTCACACTTTGTTGTGGTATATCTCATATCTTAATATAAATAGTATAAAAAGCTAAACGCAATTCATTAATAAAATGGATTTTTTTTTCCTGATTAAAGTACAGCAGTCTAATAAATCATTTATCAGATAAATGCCATTTTATCAACTACTCAACCAACTTTTGTTTATTTCAGGTTTCGGGACAACCTTCAGGGCAAGAATGTGGGTTGCGATAAATAAAGCCGGCGTATCCATTATCAAAAGAAAAAGTATACAGTCGGGGACTCGTTATAACAAAAAGATTGGTATACAAAATGTGTTTGGTATAGCGCGTCATCCCCTATTCAGAATTTGATACTCTATAAGACAGTGCCTGGAACCTAGAATCTACCAGAAGCTTATTATAAAGCTTAACTTTTATTAGTAAAATTATCCTCAACCTCCATTTCACTTTCTATTTTACATATGTTTAGCATTAGAATCACAAAAAAAGGAACTCTTGAACTAAAACCAAACATTATTATAAGCAATAATGGTACCAGGACTTCTCTGTCACTAGCAATTAGCAACTTATGAATTATTCACAAATAACAAGGGGTCATTACAGCAAAACATTGTATTTATGAATTATCCTCTTCTGCTTCCAAGTAGATGAGCCACACCTGTTTTATCATATTACTATGAAAAAAGGTATACTTGTTGGCATCAAAAATATTTACTTTATAGAGCTGCGTCATGTAGTAGAACTGATATTGACAAATGTCGTTTCCAGAAAGATATTTTTACAGCTTAAAAGCAAGAACTTTAGCATTGTATACCATTTTTTGATCAATTTTCATAATCAAAAGTATCCTGAAAACACCAGAAATAGTATCCATTGGAAAAAATCTATATTATATATGATTTTAGTGCAATTTGAGCATGATTTTTTTTTCGATGCAAAATGACGGATTTTTTCGATTTTTTCCTTGTATCCACACATCCAAAATCATCGATTATGCATTATCCTCAATTTTGACCTCAAAAATGCAACTTTTTACTATATCATATATTAGAGAAAAATGATTGTGAAAGGTCATTCCTTGATCTGAAAGACTGGAAATGCGCTCTGATTAAGCAAAATGTTGACTTTTCCCTCTTAATCTGTTTTTTAAATTTTTCGGCTGAATTCCTTCCATAGGCATACGGGGATCATGAAAATAACACTATCATGTAGCGTGACCAAATATACAGCTATTATCATAGACTGACAGCCGTCGTATGCATAGTATCAGAGGATGATATCTTGCCTCAAAAGAGTAATTTTGTTTTCTAATTGTCCAAATAGAGTTTCTGAAAGAATTTTCCCTTCCTGATTTTGGACGCGTTTAATCTCCGCTATCAAAGAAAATGGTGTCATTTGAAGAAAACATTAGCTTTGAGAAGCCATAGCTTACCCAATTCTAGAGAAAAATAATTTTGATCTAATTTATTTAAACTGTGTACTTCTTGGCTCTCTGGTTGTAGTACTTTCATGTCTGCACCTGGCTTGACGATCTCACGCTCCGATTTTGAAAAATACTTTTCCGAAAAAAGTCAAAAAAGGTGTTACTTTCATCTGATGTCAACTCGTAAAGTACAAAAACTTGCTCTAAGCTATGCAAATATGTAATCAAATGGTGCCTTATAGTCAAATTCATTACTTGGCGTTACTTGTTCTTGTGTTAGAGATTGCTAGACATTGTTTTCTTACAGTCTTCGTCTTTTTTCTGAAAATAACACACGGAAGTTCGCGTAGACTATGAAAAACAAAAAAATCAGGTTCCTAAAATCTACCCTGACTTAACTCAATAAAAATGATAACGTAAAGTTATAAAAATGGAGATTGTCATTAAAGGAGAAAACAGGATGAAATGGTTGGTTTAAACTTAGATTCAGGGATAAACTGCCATTGTGTAAATGCATAATTTGAAGGATGCGTACAACTTGATGCCTTACCAATATATGTACTTTGATAGTTTGATAGTTTGACGGTTTTGCAATCAAGTTAAATACCTTTGCTGTTCTATGGACTTGTTTAAATATTTGAGCCTATTTAGATGTCTAATATTTAACAAATGTATCTGAAATAATTTATCAACATTTAAACATTATGGTATTCAAATAATTTTGTATTGTGGCCCGTTGGTGATTGTTCAGTTTCAGGTTTTAAAGTATATGTTGATAATGTTGATAAAGAATTTTCATTGTATTAAAAAATAGGATAACAGAAACCCCAATAGTCATTCATTCAAAAATTCTTATTGCTTCTGCAAAATGGCTGTTTGATCAAAAATGAAATAATTAGGGTGTCGCAATTTCCCATATCCTTATAAAATGTTCGCCATGTCCCTCAGCTTTTATCAGGTAAAAAGTTTGTGTCAGAAACCCTATTATATGTTATCACAAACACCGAGACATTTATCACCTACTTCTACTTTTTTTCCTTTGCCCTCAAGTAAACAACCAATTAAAGTGGGAATTTTAGCGAAAAGAAGAATGAAAATGCAAATATTATGAAGGGTTCCTTTTTTTTTATGAAGGATTTATTTTGATTTTATCGTACTCTATTTCTTGTTTTTAGTGGCAGCAACCTTCTTGGTAATCTTTTTGCTTTCGTTCTTTTTAGCAGAAGGAACGGCAATCTTCTTTTCAGTAACAGCAGGCGCCTTCTTCTTCGTGACAGTAGCTTTCTTAGAAGTAGCGGTGGGCTTTTTAGCATCAGTCGTTTTATCGTCATCGTTGATTTCTGCCTTGGGAAGAGCTGTATAGATAGGAAGGAAAGGAGAATTTTCAGATTCAATTCCAAACATCTCGACTTGATCCAACTTGTGAGCAGTAATCTTGATAATCTCTGGCATAGCGGCTTCGTAGTTTTTTAACACATCTTTCTCAGACATGGCAAAGTTGCCAATGAGGATACGACTATGTATGATTGCGAGATTTAGAATACACATATCATATAAACACAAACACGCACTCTCCCTGCCAATATAGAATTACTTACGATTTAAGGCCATTGTTTAATTTAACGGTAGTAGAATTTATAACGTTTTGAATATTGGTTTTTAATGATCCGTTATGCTTCATGGTAACAGGCATTCTTTGAGTTGATTGAAGAAGGTTGCATCAATTACGATTCCAAATTTGCTATAATTTGCTTGCTTACCTGCTCTTTGTACGGAAAGCTTTACCAAGAAGACTAGGAATCAATGGGGCAACTCTGTCATCAGCAACAAACAAATTATAGGATGCTGCAAGCTTTCTCTTGGATTCATAAGATTTGTATATAGTTTTGAGCGAGTTAAGGTTGATAACCTTAGGGGCACATGTTAGTGTATTTGGGAGATAGTGTAAACATCAACAGTTGTAGTTTACCTTTTTAATTGGAGAGTTCTTTGCCTTTACTTCAACCTTCTTTTCATCGTCTTTAGTGAAATAGCAAACCTCCAAATCTTCGGAAAAGGGGCTAACAGGCAACTTACTATCATTTGATGTATTAGTTGTCGGCTGAAATGATATTCCGTGCTCATATACAAAACTCACATTTGCTTCAGCTTGGCTTGAGCCTTATTCATAATTTTGTGAGTGTGGATTACAACGTAAACAGCATTATCTTCATCGTCGTTAAGCATGTCATTTTCTGCCTTGTTCTTGTTGAATTTGTACAAGGCAGTGATAGCCTTCTTGGCCTAGCAATCAATCCGTTTAATGGTAAACATGCTTCACTTTTGACCTCTAAACCTTACCTGTTGGGTGTCTAACTTTTGAGTCATTTAGATAGTAATTGCTTGAATATGGTATAAAGAAGTTTTTTTGATTTCACATTTCTTTTTTTCTAAATCAAAAAAAATTGACCTTGCCCTTAAGCCACTTGAGAGTCACTTGATAGAAGAAGTTGACTGAAAAGACACCGCCTCCAGGCAAAAGGGCACCCTTCAGAGAGAGAGATGATGGACAACTCCGCATAAATGAAGTCTGTAGATAACTTTGACCTGAATTTCTTTTAGACAAAATAACGCGCAAACGACTTGAAATGTTTAATATAGGCCGCAAGACGATATACACATGTTTCTTGGCCTCTATACAGATTGCAGGCATTGCCTTATTTTGTAAAGGATTCTTCCCATACAAAATTTATTTGCCAGGTTATGCTGGCAAAGGTGATCAATTCAGTTTGCATGAACACCCCCCAGAACCCGAGTTTGACAGACTTGTTTTTGTGGTCATCGACGCCTTGCGAAAGTAAATGAATATGCTGTAATTGATTCAATCTTACTGACTCATTATAGTGATTTTTTGATCGGCAAAGACTCTGGATTCGACTTTGTCAATAGCCTAGTAGACCAAGGTTCAGCATTCCCTTTTACAGCCAAAGCAACAGCACCTACTGTCACGCTACCTCGCATCAAGGCACTAACCACTGGCACAATCCCGAGTTTTTTGGACGCCATCTTGAACATTGCAGAGTCAGACTCATCCTCTTCTCTGGACAATCATGACAATTGGGTCTATCAGCTCAAAAATCAAAACAAGACAATCCATTTCTTCGGTGACGATACCTGGATAAGGCTCTTTCCCAAAATATTTGACAAGACAGATGGAACCACGTCATTTTATGTGTCTGATACAACAGAAGTCGATCTCAATGTTACTCGGCACATCAACACAGATCTCGTAAAGGACGATTGGGATGCAGTGATACTTCATTACTTGGGATTAGATCATATCGGCCATTTAGGTGGACCCCAGAGCCCGCTCATGAAGCCCAAGCAAAAGGAAATGGACCAAGCAATTGAATCCATGTATGAGATTGTGGCAGAACAGGATGCTAGACGAATTCAGGAACATACAAATGCTAAGGGAACTTTGATTGTTGTATGTGGAGATCACGGCATGAACGAAAAAGGTAACCATGGTGGATCTTCTATTGGTGAGACATCTGCAGGGCTAGTTTTCATGAGCCCACGATTTGAATCGAGACCCTTTAAGCAAAATTATGTTCAGCGTACACTTGAAATTCCAGTAATTGATCAAATTGATATCGTACCAACTTTGGCAACATTGTTTTCTTTTCCCATCCCCAAGAACAATCTCGGAAAAGTAATTTTAGATCTGTATTCTCCAAAGCAAGGTAAGAGAATTACAACACAAGTCTTTTTTTTTTTTTTTTTTTTTTTTTTTTTTTTTCCTTAAATCTAACAGGTGCTGCTATACATAGATTTCAAGCGTATTCTGGACAGTGTTTTGCGCAATGCATCCCAACTAGGGCAGTTGTTATCAAAGCTTATGCCAGGAATATCGGAATACTTGGAAACACCGTTTGCACATGTTAATGACGCAACTTTTCCTTCTGGGCAATCATATGCAAAGGCAGTTTCTTTGCATAGAAAATATCTCATCACTAAAGACGATTCTACAGCAAAACAATCCCTGGCATTGTATGACCAAGTATGTTATTGCATGTCTGCACTTAACTGTTTAGAATTATTAATCACATGATCAATAGTTTGTTGGGTTTGCACAATCTCACCTATCAAATACTGCGAGTGATTATAATATACAGTTTATGCTAACTGGTATTGCATTGATGTCTTGTGGCGCCATTGGATTCATCTATTTATCGCTGTTGCAACGACAAAAACAACTGCGCCATACGGATGTTTGGGGTTTTTGTCGATATTTTAGCGTATTTGCGCTGGTGTTGTATGCTACGAGTATGTTTGCCAGTAGTTTTGTCGAGGAAGAACACTATACCTGGTATTATCTATTGCAGACAGTGACATTTCTATGCGCTATCTCAAGGTTCGTATAAAGTCTTCATTGATATTAAAATGTGGGTGCGTGCGTTTGTGTGTGTAACAAGTTTGACGAGTAGCTTCCGTGTTCCGGCTGTGCATCTTAGCCAGGCACTTCATCCAGTTGGTCTGTGTTTTGCGCAAATGGTTCTCGTACGTATAGCTATTGCATGGAACCACGGCCGTCTTTCCGACTTCATACTGTCGTATTCAGGAGCACAATGGCACCTAATGGCACTGGTGTTATTCACTACGGTTGTCTCCGGAATCACCACCTTGTACAAGCTATCACATAGATCAATAGCAATAGATGTCAATTCAACGGCTGCTATCATTCACAATGTTATCAGGGCTGTCATGCTGGTTATCATAGTACTCATCTCTGTGTTGGTTTTTATTTATAAATTAAGAGCAACGCCTGATTCAATCGATGATGTGATTCCCATGTATGCAGGCTTACAGAATTGGACATTGGTCCAGCCCTTGGATCAGGTAAAACTTGGAAGGTTAATTTACAATTATGGAGGAGCAGGTTTGTTTGTTTTGGGCGGATTGTTTTACATAACAAAAAGAGCGCTTTTGATGGATTTAGCACATGAAGAGGAGCCACATCTGCAAGCGCAAACACAATTGCAAGGCACTGCTCAAATGGGTATGCTGCTTAAATCGGCTCTTCTGGAGCCCCATCTGACACAACAGCAATTGACCTTTTGTGTCTCCGCATTTTTATGTAGATAACAAAAGGATCCTGTTACTTGAAATGTTGGTGCATTTGGTTACGCCTCTCCTAATATTACAAAGTGGAACACAGAATGCAATACTGTTTTTACTTTTCCAGATGCAACTCAAATTACTTCAAAGGTTTCAATTTCATCTGGAAGATAACAAACATCCCATACCCACATGGCTGATTGGCGTCTTAATCACATGCTTGGGCCAGGCTTCCTTCTTTTTGACAGGACACGGCAACTCTTTGGCTTCAGTAGACCTTAGCAACGCATATGTAGGTATACAAGAATACGATACTCTGCTTATCGGCATATCTACATTCTGTTCCAATTGGTCTGGAAGCATTTGGTGGTCGGTTGCTGGCTGGGCACTCTTACCGCGAGAAAAGAGATGGTTTTCTTACGTGTTGACACAGACGATAATGTTCAGCGTTGCTATAACAACGCTCTCTATATCAGTCACTGTATTGCGAGAGCATTTGTTCATTTGGACAGTATTCTCTCCTAAATATCTGTATCAAGTTGCCTGGAATTTCTTGTTACATTGGATTGTGCAAGTTTTGATTGGTAGCATCATTACACAAGCATTTTTTTCATGTGCAGGATGAAGCCGGAATAAGCTCATGCATTTGTAAGCAGATTGCGTTGAGAAGCTTTTTTTTATATATTTGTAGACAGGGCTTTCTCGATTGACAAATAAAGATTCCTGGATGATCGATTGACGTAAAAAATTTTATCAAAGAAATGAAGAGCAAAAGCTTTCAGCCAAGGCATAGAATCTAACTAAAATTTGCTTCATAAACATCAAATGGACAGCATTACAAGTTTACAAAATAGTCAAATAGAATGATTTATTTCTTCTAGAAAAAAAGAGGAAAAAATAAAAAGTATGAAGATGGTGTGAATGAACAAGTAAAGGAATTGATTTCCTTCAAACATATATGAAAAGTGTATACAGTATCTGATGCTATATATATATGAGAAAAAAAAAAGATGATGATTGACAAAGATATATACCAACTAATAGAGAGGGAAGCATAAATCATATAGGACATGTATAAAATAAACTAAAACAACGATTTGTGGAAAGCATATTTTAAGTGGCACAAATTACTTGAAATAGCCATTGTGTGTTTTTTGTTGATGGTTGCGATGTCGACCTTGTTGAACTTTATTGGGGCCTTCCCGACAGTTAAATTCCGTGCGAAAATGGCGAACCCGAGCATCTGAACGAGCAAAGCTCTTTTTACAGCATGGACAAGAGTATGGCTTGCTGCCCGTGTGAATCCTTTTGTGTCTTGCGGCATCATATTTCCGGGCAAAGGAGCGATTGCAAAAGTTGCAAGGAAACGTTTTTTGGCGAGTTGCCTTGTCAACCTTTGGCGAATTTAGATATTCTTCTGGTTGTGGTTGTGATTGCGGTTGCGATCCTGGCCTTTGATCTTCTACTACAGCCATCTCTCTGAGAGGTGAAAAAGACAGCGAGGATACAGAGAACATGGATTCTGGCGAACTGGGAAATTGTTGGTTATATTGGCTGTCAAAAAATGGCTCTTGCTGTGCCTGCAGCTGCTGGGCAAAGTAATAGGATTCATCAAACTCCATTTTAACGGCAGGCCCACCAGGCACCGTAGAGCAGATTGCGGGAGCAGATACAGGCAAGAAAAAGTAACCCAGCGTCTCATCATCTTCAATTGGATACGAAGAGGGAAGGCATTTGTCATAGACAACAGTACCGGTAGGTGTGAAAATATCACTTGACAATGATTGACTTAAATAGTCAAAATCTTCAATGGAGCTACTGCTGCTACTGCAAGTACTGCTTGAAATGCTGCAGCTGGTGTAAACATCTGGTAATGGCTTTTGCTGGCCATTGTTTCCAAGAAAAATAGAAGCGTTTAAGAGATAGTTTTCCATAGAATAGTATTGATTACTATTTTGATCATATATTGTTGTCATTTTTGAAAAAAGAATTAGATTAGGGAAAAGCGAATGGAGGAAACAAAAGAAAGAGAGTACTAAATCGATGGAAATTGGCTTTTTTTTATTACTCAACTCTATTTTTATATCAAAAAGAAATCAGGGAGATATTGTTGTGTCGTGTTGTGTTGTGTATGTAGATAAAAAATCAGATATTTACAAACTGGAAATATAACAATATACACCTTGGCTGCATATGACTATTCAAGATTCGGATGTTCTTTACAAGTGTAACCATTATTATTACAAGAAAACAAATTAAATCACATGATCATATCTATTAGTCCCCCATCCCTATCAAAAATGTAAATGGTTGATACATTTATTGAGGATTATAGTCTCTTCATGTAACATGTAAATATAAACAAATGGCAAATATGTTACCAATGATAAAATAAAATATCTAGGAGATGAACATCCAATCAGAGGTGGTAAACTATATACTAAAACGTATATGCTTAACCGAGAATTTTGTGTTTTACCCATAACCGATTTGAAATGTGATATGATTATCTTTGGCATCATTTTTATTGATATGTCTTTTGGCTTGTATCATGATACATGATGATAAGCCGATCCTATGCCCGTTTTGAAATAGCGCGCATTTGTTCTTTTAATTATGATGCACTAGTGATGAGATGGCATAGAGCGATATGCTCCTCCTTTCTTGTATTATGCAGATAATCAAAATTCACAGACTAATGCAAGCTCCAAATATTCGGGTGTTCATAATGATGGTGTTATAAAAAAAATGAAGCTTAACTCTATTTGACTTATTGTCATAGCCGCCTCTATATATATATAAATATGAACACACACTCAAAACCATAGAAAATTCGTAATAAAAAAAGGGAGAGAGGAGGCGCAACACATATAAACAAAAGGCCCAATTCGACCCATTCCCGTCTATGCCAGAAGCTTCAAGTACAATCGTGAAGGGAGGAAACTTTAAATAGGAAATTAAAAACCAAGTTACGGTATTTGGTCACAAGGGTCACATGCAAATATAAAGAAAAAAAAGGCTACCCCAATCCCGAATATATGGGTAGGGTTTAGCGATTTCTCTTTTTGTTTTACTTTACGTGTCCCTCATCATTGTTATTTTATTTTATTTTACATTATTTTTTGGCACAAACCAATGGATCTGAAGCCATCCCTGTTTTTAAATATCTTGGATCAAAGAAGTATTTCATCGTCAGCTGTCAAAATCAGTTACTATCTTTCACACTTTGAAGATGCACAAAAATGGTAATGTTTATCTTAGCTATTCTAATACCATCAGTCTGGATGTTCCAGAGAACAAAAAAGATCCACTATAGTATTTCCTTTTTTGTCAGAAGAAAAGAGGAGGGAAGAAAAGACTAGACGAGATTCTTTGTAATGTGTGTGTTGATCTGTGTGAAAGACGAAAACCTGTTATCAGGAGGGGAGATATAATTACAAAAAATATCATAAATCACACCATTTTCATAGAGATCCAACTTGTTAACGAATCCAATTAAAATGAACCCACTGCAAGAAATTTTTTTGGTTTCTTTGAATTTGCATTTGACACTGAAAGCAATTACAAGGATTTATTGGTAGTCCCAAATCTGGCATCTGCTGATCAATTTTCAGCATTTTGATGTAAGGTATCAAGTAATCCTGCATCAGGGCTGTGAAACTTAATTAGCCATTTAGTCAACTTTCCCATGGTGAAAAGGAAATATGAGTAGAGCTGCATCGGATGTCCCTAACTGGGGTTGCATCAATTTGATATTATTCTATGGTATATGCTTTTAACACAAGTTTCACTATTTTTATACAAACCCGACATCTTATTAAATGCTAGTATTTTGGTATAGACGCCCTTCTTATTTTGTATTTCTTTTATTGCTGTTTCATCATTTTCCATAACTTCCTATTTGCATACAGATATTCCTTCAACTCGAATCACATAGCAATTAACAAAAGCTTGATGAAAAAAAAAACACGCGTTCCTGAATCTCTTATCATCTGTTTTTTTTCGATCTCTTTCGATCTTAGAGTTTTATTTACACAAAACATGTAAAGGCATCAGAAAAGTAAACAATTACAGACATGAGAAAGACATGTTGTATGCCGAGCAATTACTATAATAATTTATCGATTCATGCACAAAAATCAAATATTTAGTGATAGAGCATTTGCTGCTTTTGGACCCTTCCTATGATGTCTGGACGATCAATTAAAAGTACAACTTTAATATTCATACAATAACTAATGTCTATGCTATTGCGTTTTTTATTTTTCAGTATACATGAATGATCCAAGTAAGCTACAAAAAATATTCATTATGGCACTGTTTCCTCCTGACTTAATACAAGAACAAGAGAAGGGTCGTATTCCAGTAAAGCAGCAACTAATTTTGCATCATCCTCATCCAAGCCTAAAAGTATTGTCGGGTCGTACTGACTGGAAATAGCTTCAGTGTTACAGGACGAACTCTCGTATAAAGTTGGTGTTGCAACATCGTTAGATGATGTTTCGACAAATTTGATCTTCTTTGCTGGTCGATCCTTACATTTAGATAATCTCTCCAATCTAATTTTCTTGCTCTTTCTTTTAAGTAACGGAAGTTCCCTAACGCTGCTTGTGGGAGGCTGATGATATGGAATAATTTGAAGGGAAGTAGTGCCTTTATCTTGCTGTAATGTCATTTCAAAAAGATTGCTAAATGCCAATGCTCATAAAAAAAGCGTTTATTATACTATACATACATATATATATATATATATATATATATATATATGTCTTAACTCCAGCCAAAATAGAGCCCCACAACATTTTCGCTAAGGTTAATCCCAAGAACACATAACACGACAAAGAGTGCCAGGAACCCAAATATAGGATAAAGCAGCAGCTCTGTATGAGCCAAGAAAGGTAGCACTGTTTGTTGCAGATCTGTCAATAAAATCCCCACTTATATGCACTTTTATACTTGCCATTAAATCCTAAAAATGTGCCATAACAATACCAAATGATGGATATTAAGTAGATTGAGTTACTGATGATCAGAGAAGCCCAGTTGTGACGGATCAGAAGATTGAGAAAGAAGAACTGTATAATGTATAATATCAGAAATAATGGAAAAAACGAATTACAATGAACATCGAAAGCGTAAGCCCATTCTACTTTTTGATCGTTGGTTTGTGTCGTCCCATGATTTTGATTCAGGAATTTGTTGGTAACCAACCATAAAAATGTAGTTACAAATGAACCCACCAGGACAAAGTCCACGAGTACCATGAGCAGCATAGCTTTAAGAACACCCAAGATCCCAAGTCCAAATACGAATCCCCAAGCAATAGCCGAGACTGAGTCAAAAGCAGTGTGAATATCATCCCGTGTTCTACGCAAATCGCTGGACTTACTTGATAATAAAGACGCCAGCAATACTAGAAATGCTGGATCGTCTCTAGCCCATTGGTTTTTTGTTTCTTTTTTTTTTGTTTTGTTCATGAGATGTTAAATTAACATTAATGATGAACCTACAAATTAGTACTTACGTTTATGATAGTAAATGTTTCGATATCTAGTTGTTTTTATTAAGAAAATCGTTCGGTGTTAATTTTTGGATATGTCTGCTAGAACTTACACTCTCCTCGGCGCAATTAATAGATACGCCATCTGCCATAGAGCAAACTTGAAAATTTGATTAAGATATTACATATCGCAACACGTTCATTGTTTTTTTTTTTTACATGCTTACCTCAAAATCCATCTGTGTAAATCGAACTAATCTCGTTAATATTAATGGCATGAAAGAAGATCGTTTATATCTTGTCTGCTGCTGTTTTTGCAATTGTTTTTTAGTGTTGGAAAAGCTAGGTAAAAGTTCCATGTTTATTAAGTGTATTAAAGCAAATTAATCAGAGAAAAAATGTTCAAAATATTATTTTGCCCTGAGCGGAAGTTCATTTTAATAATGTGCTTGATGATCATGTTGATAGTCAGACCACTGCTTCATGCTCTCTTCAATGCCAAAGGTATTGTGATGAAAGTAATAAGAAATGTCAAGCCCAATAGGAGTTCGATAATTCACAAAAGTTGAGATAGGAGGCAGATGTGGATGTTTATCTTTACTTTTTGTTGAATAGTGATGGTAGGTACCAGCAACATTTGGTGCTGCTTCTGCTGCTACTGGTGATGGCTGTTGACGCAATTGAAGTTGCTGAGGAGATTTATCATCTTCTTTATAATGTCTTTAGAAGAAATTAATGAAAAATGTGCTTTTACTTACTGTTTGTCTTTTTTGGATGTTGACCTTTCAATTTGTTTTTTTTATTTTCTTTTGCTCTTCTGTTTTGAAACCTACAATGTGGCTTTATTTATCATTCAAGATAGCCAACTTATGTTGTAAATATATACCAGAAATGAATACTTCTTTCAGACATCTGAACAGATTTAGCTATTTCTCTCTTTTTTTCAGTGTTAGGGTTCTTATTTTCGGCAAAATACTGCTCCAAAATGACCATCTCCTCTTTAGATGTGCGCATTCGTCTCTTTGCGACTGTACTGAGAGAGAGATTGTCAATAGATTGTGTTAGTTCCTTGTTATCAATACCCATGTTCAAAGACTATTAAAAATAAAAAAGAAAGGGAAAAAAAAACCAAACCTTGACAACATCATTTATGTATGTATACGGTACTCGATTCATTGATAAATTATTGCTTCAATACATCTATCAACCAGCGTGAAGAAACCCAGACAAAATATCAATTTTATGCTTTGGCGAGTTTATTCATTATCAATGAAAAAAAAACCCTCTAAAAAACTCAAAATGTATTTTTAAATGTAACCAATGTTTGCTTTCTCAAATGTCTTTGCTTATGATTATGAAATACGCCATGTTACCTTTGGAAGTGGGAACTTCCTGTAGACAGTGGCTGATGTTTTTAAAGCACGCAAAAGTTTTCCACTAAAGTATTGTATAATATCGTATTGACATTCTTACTGTTCTTTTTATTTATCTATTATTATTTGGATAGAAAAAATGGGTGCAGCAGATAGTAAACTTGCTTTCCGAAGAAGTGTATTTAGATTATATGAAGAGCCAGTAAGGAAAAGATTTAAAAATGATGAATAGAATGAACACCAACATTTATTCAATTATACTTAGACCATTCCAGCATCCGAAAATGAGTATTGGGAACAGGCATGATAGAAGGAAAGAAAGCTATGATGTGTATATTTACAGGTAATTTAATAGTTTTGGAATTTACCGGAGTCTGCAGACGACATCTTCTCCTTGATTGGAGCAAACGATATCAGGAGAACAAGAGACATGGCTCGAAAGAACTTTGAAACGTTGATTGATAAGGCACTGGAGAAGATGCAGCAAATATTAAAGGCGTCTAACTTTCCATCTGAGCAGTACTCGATCAACCACCTTTTGAACTGCTGTCGCATACTGACACGATTGATTCCTTTTGTTTTTGAAAGCGCTGATTGCTTGGAATGGGAGGATTTATTTTTTTGGACTCCAAGACAGGTAGAAAAAGAAAAGAAGAATCCTGATGATAAACCCGAATACGACACTCTGGTTTGTCGTGGTGAACTTGTTTTAGATTGTAAGGACTCGAAACTATTCGTATTTTACTGCTCAGCATAAAGCTAATAATGCCGTTATCTTTGTATAGCAACAATCCAAGCGTTGTTTTTAGCAGGATTTACTATTCCAATATCCTTGGCAACCAAGGTATCCAAAGTCAATTATGCAATCTGGGAAAATGGCGTTGGCTCTACCATTCCAATCAGCACATACAAAGACAACGAAGCTAATCGCACAGAAGTTTTGAGACTATTAGCCGTATTGCTGTCTAAATCCATGTATGTACCTCCCGCTCAATTACTTTCAAAAGAAGATCACTGGCTTCGATACGTAGCTGTCAAATTGGAGCGCAAGGTCGTGCTGGTGATTCTATGCAGTTTAGTGAACACTATTTGCAATTATGATCCCACCGGCTGGGTTCCTTACAATCATGTTGTTCAGGGAGGCCCGCGAGAACAACTTGTCTCCTTTTGTCTCACCAACTTGCTTATTTTGTTGGATTACCGTTCCCCACAGCAGGCAGAGTTATTGCGCCAATACGATCAAGCTGTATCACCTACCAGCGCAACCACGGACCTTCCTGCAAGTATGGAAATACTAACGTTGGACAACCCCGACGCTATCACTAAAACAAGCGTAGAGTTGGAAGTTTTCACGCCTGTTGATCAATTGGCTAACCAGCATGAGGAAAATGCCTTCCGCCATTATATGTCGAAACTTCACAGAGACCAGGACTTCAAGTTTTTGATGGACGGTATTTACCGCCTACTAAGTAATCCAATGACTGCAGTCAGCACTTACTTGCCAGGCTCAACAAAACGTGTTGGATGCTTTGTGAATGTGATGATGATGTGTTGGAAACTTCTGGAGACAAACTCGGTAAATCAGTGCAGCTATTTTTAAAGCATTGCATGTGCTAACTAAGTTGAACGTTGAATAGAGATTTGCAAACTACCTGGTAGAAACTGATCGGGCACTTGATCTAACAGTTTTGTTGATTTTCCATGCTACTGATAACAAGGACAAGATCGGTAAGTAGCATAGCAGATTAACGCATGAATCGAGCAAGATTATTTAACATACATAAATAGCACAACTTGGACTTGTTCGTATGTGTGCATTCATCCTCCAAACATTATCCTCAAACAAAGAATACAGTGCCAAATTAAACAAGTCCTTCTCAGCGCATTCATCTCTTCCATCATCTATCCGACTTTATGCATTCAATGGTACCTACGCCGACTTTTTGATCATTGTATAGTATTATCTCTATTTGACACTGATTGCAAACCTAACCTACTACATAGTCCGTATTTTCATTGATTGCGTCTACCCAGGGCAAACTCTCTTCATTGTATCCTGCACTGATTCTGACTATCTCCAACATTTCACCCTATTTAACAAATCTCGGTGTAACAACCGCATCCAAGCTTTTAACCTTGTTTAATTCCATGTCATCGCCTTCTTTCTTGATGGCAGACGAATACAACTTCCAATTAACTGGTTACCTCTTGGAAACATTCAGCAACATTATCAATTACCAGTATGCAGAAAATCCTAATCTGATCTATTCCATGGTGTTACACCACGATTACTTTGAAAAGTTAGACCAACTAACATTTGAAGACGCTGTTAGAGAATCCGAAAGAGTAAGACAGCTGCGAACAAGCAAAGAGGTTGAAAGAACCGAGAAAAACGCCGATGCAACATCCCCACCACCAACACCACCGGCAACCACTGAAGATAGCCACGATTCTACCGAGAATGAGCAATCATCTCTAGCTGAACATAAAACCAAAGATATCCCAAAAGGGAAGGATAACGAGGAGTCCAAGCCAAGCTATGCCTCGGTTGCTGCATCTGCTAATAACCACGATCAAGAAGAAGAAGAGAACAAAATCAACAAGCCGGAGCAGATTCAAGTGGTACCCACTGGTGAGGATGGCGCCATTAGCAATACTAACACCCGTCCCTGTTTGAATGGGTTTATACCAATAGAAGCATGGTGGTCTTATTGGAAGTCCCATATGCAGCTTGCGACTACCTTAGCCATGTTGAAGCATTTAGTGCCTAAAGTGGAAGAAAAGTGTGCAGAGGGAAATATCATCACATTGGAGGAACTGATGGTATTTCTGAAGACCATCCAATTGGACAATGTCTTACCAGAAGACAGTAAGTCTATTTTTATTCGCAAATTTCAATGGGGAGAGGCTCTGGTGATCTGGTTTCGTAGCATGATGTGGGGTCAGAACTATGTGTTTTCTATGAACGAACACGGTGCTTGGAATGGTACACATGTGAAACTATTTCAAATCAAAGAAGAATAGGTTGATCAGCATAGAAGGGCAGATGGGGCGATGATTTGTTGCCATGATACAGATTTTTAATAGATCACCCGGGATTTTAACCTTTTGTCCTACATGATGTTTTATTATAATAAAAAAAGCTTTATTTTTTCCTTTTCCTTCTTTCTTTTGGTTTATACCATTATTAGAGATGGATGTTATAGTTGCCGAAGTATTCTCGAGATGGTATATTTATCTATACGAGCAAATTGGACCCCAGATTCATGCGCCAACGCCAGATCAACTATTTCAAACAGTAACCCAAATAGCCTCTGTCTTGTACGAACATAGTCCACCCATCGTTCGAACTTACTATACTATATTAAACTCAATCCCGGTGCAAACTGACATTATTCCAGTAGCATTAGCCATGCTGATTCTATACGCCTTATTTGCCTTAATTGTAGTCGTTTTCCGTAGTCTGTTTAGATTGGTTTATGGGTTCGTTCGACTTGGCATCATCATCATTTTACTAGCTGTCTTGGCTTGCATTGTACTGCAATATACAACTGCAATGGAGAGGGGTCCTTTCGATCAATTTTTTCATTCTTCTGCAGGGACATTATCAAGAACGCCTCATCACCACCATTCATAATGTTTGTCTTGTGGTCCTTTTTGCAACTCGCTCTTTCTCACATGCTTTTTATACGATACACCTTTCTTTTTTTCACATGTATTTAATAAACAATAATTGTTTTCAATTCGGGAGCAAATCAATTGTACCTGTAATAGATTTCATCATGATATGCATATAAAATCTTTGACAGTATATTCATTCAAGCGAATGTTAAATTAGAGATCTCATGAGAAGACATCTAGTTAGCATGCATGATTGCACATTATATTGCACACATAAAATAATAATACATATACCACGCAAACCAAAGATCAGTGCCGTCGTTAATAAATGGCCATCTCTTGTAACCTAGCTCCTCGTGGTATAGTCCTGTATACATTTCCTGAAATAGTTGGCACCAATACTGTATCAAGGCAGTGTACAAATAGAATTGAGCTGATGCTGCGGACTGTATGAATCCTGTCTCCCATTCAGTGCTTTCCTAAAGTCGAGACGACTAATTTTCTAAACTTCTGAAGCAGTTACGACGAGAGCACATCAAAGTAAAAAACGCTCATTATTGCTACTTTGAGAATAAGGAAGCTCCATTTTTCACTGTTGTCAGTTTGCTTTGTATTTTAAGGGCAGTCTTTTTTAAATAAAGGGCATTCACATAGAAATCAGTCATTGAAAGCAAGTTGATGTATTCACCAAAGCACAAATGTCTTGGGAACTTGCCGCACAAACGTAATCTCCTTGCTTCACATGAGAGATTCTTTGCTTAAGCCTCGTTTCATAGAATCACTTTTTGAAAAGGGAGATGTTTCAACCCAATTGTAAAATATGTTTGGTCCTAGATTACCGGTACAGTTGCGTCTATCACAATCATGGCTCCCAAAATGTGTATTTGGCTCCGTTCAAAATGTATTCTGCCCATTTACTTTTTTATATCTGTTTTTGTGCGTTCCCTTTATTCTGCCTCTCTTTCCTTCAATCCTTCAGCTTCTCATTACACTATGACTAAAGTTCAAGAACTTGATCAAAAGCATATCATTGGTGTTGTCTTTAAGGCATTGCTGATCGACTTGTTTTCATTTACAATCATACTTCCCCTGTTTCCTCGACTTTTGAATTACTACCAGAGCAAAGAAATTGGCCATCAAGTAAGTATACGTATACGAGTTGTGATACGTGCAGAGAATGTTCATCAGTAGTACAATGTCCAAAAGGAAACCATCTTGGGCTATGCTCTTCAGGTGTTGGAGCAATTCAAGCGTTTGATCACAACCAATCAACACGCCTCTGTAAAGGCAGGTTATGCAGACAAATGGGATACTGTATTACTGGGAGGGTTAATTGGATCCTTGTTCTCGTTTCTACAATTTTTCGTATCGCCAAAAATTGGACGCGCCAGCGATAGATTTGGACGTAGAGCCGTCCTATTGTATACCATGGTATGTAAAGCCGTAAGCGTCATCGAAATGCATCAAGGGTTGTTGACCATGAATGGTAGATAGGCAATATTTTATCCACCCTCATTTGGCTATTTGCTCGCTCGTTCAGTTTGTTTCTGGTGGCTCGAGTTATTGCTGGCTTGAGCGAAGGCAACGTGCAATTGAGTACGGCCATCATTTCTGATGTCACAACGCCTGAAAAAAGATCTAGAAGCCTGGTAAATGAGTATTACCGATGTTGATTCAGCTTATCTGAAGGAATTTTTTGCTTCTTATTTAGGCACTCATTGGCATTGCATTTGCTACTGCATTTACTGTAGGGCCAGCTATTGGTGCTTGGTTTGCTTCTATAGACTTGAGTGAAGCCTGTCCTTCTCTTGTCAAGTTTGGAATCTATCCTTATTCAATGGCTGCATTTGTTGGTTTAGTCTTATTGGTCATTGAAACAGCTTATTTGTATTCAGCTTTACCAGAGACAATTCATTTCCGCCAACAAGTGGAGGCAACAGCCAACAGCAGCAGCAGCAGCAGAGAAACCACCGAGCCTATTACCTTACAGATGATTCAGACGCGTTTAATGAATTTGGAACATCTCAAACAAATTATGTGTGCATTCTCATTTTTATTCTCTGGCATGGAGTTCACATTAGTGTTTTTGACATTTGATGTCTTGGATTACAGTCATATGCAGCAAGGTAAACTCTTGGGTTTAATGGGTATTGTATCAGCATTGATACAAGGCGGCTACGTTAGACGTCGTGTACAAAAGCTTGGTGAAAAGATATTGATCTTGCAAGGCATGGTTAGCTGTGTTGCTGGTCTTTACTGCCTAGCTCATTGTGTCAAAGCTAGCAACCCAGTCGCATGGCTTTACGCTGGTGTAACATGTTTAGCATTTACCTCGGGTACTGTTGTCAACTGTCTCACAAGTTTGGCCAGTCTGCAATGTCACGAAAAATCCAGCGATGATGCTTTGAGCAAGGGCCGTGCATTAGGTGAATTCCGTAGCTTTGGTCAATTAGGTCGTGCGTTAGGTCCCATTAGTACTTGCGGGTTTTATTGGATCTTTGGTCCCGGCGCATGTTATGCCTTGGGTGCACTGATGATGGTTGGCTTGACTTGGATTACAGTTATGAACACACCATCAAGCAAAAACGTTCCCACTAGAAAGACAGCTGTTTCAAAGGAATCAAAAAAGACTGAATAGAGCATTTCACAAACCGTGTTATTCGGCAGAAAACATTAGCATACATCGACTAATACAATAGTAACACCTTGTACACAATATTACCGCTTTGTAAATATACAAAAAAAAAAGAAGGATTTTTATTGAATTAATGAATTATTGAGCAGTAAGGTAGTAAGGTTTTTCTTTTTAAAAAAAAGGAGCATGCATTATACAAAGGGAAGATTAGAACTATGTAAAGAGAAAGTTTTAGTTTCACATAATTAATTCAATATTCATTATAAAAGCTTACATAGTTACTGGGAACAATACCAGTAGTGCCATCTACCTTGCGTGCTTGCCACCAATTACCACGCTTATCCAAGATGTCAAGCGACTCACCCTTTTCAAATGAAAGTTCATTTGGGTCATCTGGGCTTCCTTGATCTAAAACGAATAGATTAGCGATATTTTAGACTCATGCATAAGGCTTCTTCACATACAATCATGCAAAGCAGTTGCTTGTTCGAAGGTGTCGATAGCATCCCCAACTTCTTCATCGTGACGGCGGGGCAAAGGCTTCTTGTCATGAGAATTGGTGTTTGGGCGCACAGCGTTAGAGAACTTGTGTCCAAAGTGAGCAGTCTTTTCATTGACGCCTCTGAAACTACCATTGCTCATAAAAGTGCCACCACCTGGAGCAGTTAATTCAATTGCCCAGATGAACTAAGTTTATGCATCGAACTCTTTAATATCCGAGACACTTTTTTTTTTTTTTTTTTTTT
>MU619280.1:153978-167828 GCA_025201805.1 Parasitella parasitica
AAAAAGTACACTACATGTGGTATATTCTTCAAATACTACACAAGGAATTACATTTAAAGAAATGATATTAAACGTCTCTATCATTTCTACCAGCATGCATTAAGAAATCTAAACTTACAGTGCAAGATGTTTGATCTACTATTCTTGTTTTCATTTTGAGTTCCATTTCACAGGATATTCGACGGTAGCATTGCATCCAGTAGAGTAAGTGCTGTATTCTGAGATGTAATACTTGTTCTATCAAAGATTATCGTTTTTTATGGAGAAAGTACTCCATCTATGCTCAACATTTCGTCATAAACTAACTATCCGCTGCAAGTATAGCCTTTGGTATATTCAAGTTGCTGGGGGCAAGAAGTCCTATTGAGTTTCAATAAAAGCGATAGTTTCTTTTCCCCATCTCCCCTTTTTAACAACTTCAATAAATCATAGATGGATTCAATAGCCAATTTTCTCGGTCTAAATAGAAAAACAACGCCGTCAGCATCATCTTCTACGCAAACAAATAACAGCAGCATGTCATACCAGAAATCAATGCGTGATAGCTTTGTTCTCGCATACGATAACAGATACTACGATATCCACTTTCGAGATATTGAAGGTGGAATGCGGCGAGTAACTGTCGCCGAGTTGAAGGAACGATGCAAAAATTTGACAGGCGTAACCAAAGCAACAATGAAGCTTAAGGTGTCGGGAGGTATGGTGTTAGTGCTGATACCTGTACAATTCTTACTCTTAATCAACTGTAGCGTATATCAAAGACGATACTGCTACTTTAACAAGCAGTGGTATCCATAAAGGATGTATTGTATACGTCATGGGCGATAGAGTTAATGTAAGATACATTAAATGTAGTGAAAGAAGAGTGCTTTTTTTTACTTAAAACTACATACACACATAGTCAGAGCAAATTAGGCAGACAACATCAGGCAACCCAGAAGAAGTAGGGTACATGATGCGTATATCCAAGGTGATGGAGAAAATAGAGGGATCCAAAGACAAAATAGAAGAGTTTGATATTAAAGTAGTAACTCTTTTGGAAGGAGGGGAGACGGTCGACCGAAAAGAAACAGAGGATTTAGGCATTTATTTATCTGAATTGTTAATGCAATCTTTGATCACATTGGACGGCGTAGATTGTCCTGTAGAATTTGCGACTGCAAGAACGAATAGAAGACAAGGGGTAAAGGAATGTCAGGAACTGATGGATCGTGTGGATCAAGCAAGAGCTGCGTTGAAGCAAGCTCAAATCAGTAAAAATAATAAACAAAAGCTTTAGTAATTTTTTTTTAAGTTTATTGCAATCATATCAATAGCTTGGTGGCACATATTGCCATATTGAGACCATGGATAAACTTGATCATTGGTAAATATTTATATTGTGCTAAATGAATGACAAGTCGATCTATGAACGTTAGTATTCCCTCAGCAGTATGCGATTTTTTTGCTAATAGTAATAACAATATGCTGGCTTTGGCGTGTGGGATCTTGTAGAAAGGTTGTATTACACAGTAGCTCATAAATAAGAGGAAGAGGCCTAGGATCCATAATTTATTGCGACCAAACGGTGATGATGGCATGAATGGCAATGCTGGTGGTTGGAATGCATAATGATGATGGTGTGTAGTATAATGATTGTGAATAGCTTGTTGCTGCTTGTTTGCTGTATGAACTACTCTGTGTATACTTTGCTCTAATTTGTTTATGGCAAGCGCTAAATGTTCTTGGCTTTGAATATAGCCATGCTGGACATGGCGATACGAACAATCTACAATGTTTTCTATTTGCTGCTGTGGTGGTGGTGTACTTGTACTAGGTGTCAAAAGACTTGCCTGCGCTTCTTCTATCAGCAATTGGAGTGATGTACCAATCCTTTCTAAGCTATCATTCATCGTATTACAGTCGTTCCACTCCCAATTTGAATATTTTGAGAAGTAAATATTGCGAGGTCTCAAAAAATATTTTAGTACTTACTTCGAAATGAGTTTAAGCAAAATCCGAACTTAAATTGGAGGATTTTTTAAATACACTTTCAATTAAATAATAAAGTTATTTTTAAGTAAAATAATGAATTCGTTAGTATTTTTGAACGAAGACGGGCATGGGAACATTTACCAAGAGGATAGTCTTGAAGCTATGGACATTGTGGATGAGGAAGGTGATTCCCATTCCGTAAGGCAATTAGTTAATCTTGAATCGTACCTTAAAAAGAACTCGAATCCAGTTACCATTGAAAAACTTGATGAACAAGATCATGGTACGGAAAACACTCAAAATAAGAAAAGATACAAATCGATCAAAAAAATATAACGACTATGGATCTGCACCTAGAGAAATATTTTTTTTACAAGATACAACAACTACTATCAATCAGAGCCGCTGCCCTAAAAGCGGGCGTCAAAGAAAGTACCGCTCGAAATTGGTGGAGAAAGTACGAAGAAGATCCTGATACGTTTGTATTAGGTAAAAAAAACTAATCGTCAAAATCGGCCCTTAGCTTTATTAAACGAAGAGCATAAGCAGCATTTAATTGAATTTTTTGATGAAAATCCTCAGGCATTTATTCGAGATGCAGTCGAGGAACTAGACACTTATCTTTCTCTCCTGAAAGATTAAACATTATCCCGGAGCCAACATGGTTCACTTCTCCCCGCTCTGATAGAAGTTTATCAAGAATCCCTAGTCATATGGTATCTGAAAGTGGTATAGAAAGTGATGATGATGGCCAAGATAAGCAAGAAGAATGCACCCAAAAAGCAGATGTGTATGGCTTCATCAAGACTAAAACTGGATGGTTTAACACTGTTGCCAATGTAGAGTTTACAACACACCCATATCATATTTAGTTATAAATAATGTAGTCTTTTTTCATATTATTTTTTAAGCAGATATTTTCGACTTTATCGTTTTTGATCCTTGTTGTCAGAGAGAAAATATCACGGCTCGCAGTCGTGTACTCGGATACACATGGTTGTTGATTATAAGGATAATATCATGACAGTCAATGTTCATGCACAGACAAACAATCAAGCGATAAGAGGTCAAAATACTGTTGGAACACTTAAAGCTTCTTAATACAATACTTATCTCACCGAATACTTACAATATATTTTTTAACACAAAATAAACGTTTATTAATTAATAATGTACTATTTAGTCTACATCTGACTTCAACTGGAAAAAAAAATTACGTTATAATTGTGTCAATGAGTTTATAGGTTCACCATGGCACAGTCTTATTGTGGCAGTTGTCATGGTTTTACTACGTCGTAGCAAAAACTAACAAATCTTTAATATCAGTAGTAATATCTGCAGGTCTTGTAATTAAAATAGCCAACGTACTGTGTATATATCTACAAATTTCCTTTTGAAAAAGAAAACTGATGGAATCATAAGGAGACTACAAATTATGGAGGAACACCGAGTTTCTTGAGCTTCAAAAGAGAAATAAGCAGCATATCAAGTTCGGAATGCCATCCTACCATGTTTACTAGTCCGAATGTTAGGATTTCACTCCTTTTTATAACATTATAGTCCTAGAAGTTGAACAAGATTTGTATCCTTCAAATGTTCGGCCAACTATCCTATAGCTCCTTCCAACCTTGAGTTATAGCATAACCAAGGAATAAGATGGCATGTGAAGTGGAGCAGTATAGCTGAGCTAGTAATAAGAATTGGTTGCTGCCCTCTTTGACAGTCAATTGCAAGAAACATCTGAGTAAGCAAGTGTACTATAAAATAACTGTTAGTCGATATATAATAATACAACGGAATGGCAACTTGACCTTTTTCGTAAAGACAAATACTCTAGTAGACCGAATATTTTCCTTATGGAGGCGGTGTGAAGACATCCACTCTCTACATATCCTTTTATCTTTATTTTCTATCAGTTTATTCTCTTATATTATATACTTATTGAACCAACTTAATAAACGTTTCTATATCCAACTTCGTTCAAAAATACTAACGAATCCATTATTTTACTTAAAAATAACTTTATTATTTAATTGAAAGTGTATTTAAAAAATCCTCCAATTTAAGTTCGGATTTTGCTTAAACTCATTTCTACTTCTCAAAATATTTAAATTGGGAGTGAAACGACTGTACTTTTATTTTGTTCCATAAAAGGAGAACAAGGTGATGCAGAAATATCATTGCTAATAGATATTGTATTCTCGATATAACTGTCGGCGGTGGTTAATTTATACGGAATTCAAAGGCATGAAAGTTTGTTTATTACCTTGCTTTATTTTGCTTCGAAGCATATGAAGGTGACATCAATTTCAATCTACATGTGTGTATACAATTATTCGTTCTATATCATTCATTACATATTTGCAGATATATACCTAGAGACATGTTCCTTGGCATGTGGCGCACTTGTCAATAGGGATAATGTTGTTTTTTGCTTCATCTGAATACGTTCAAATAGTTTATAAAAGAACCCAAGGAATTAGCTTATACGGCTTCGACTCCTTACCTGAAAAAGGATTTACCTTATTGTGGTTGGAGGTCATTATATAACCTTCTTCAGAAGAGGAGGAATTGAAGTATGGTGATGGCGGTGGCAACATGGATTTGTGATCAAATATAGCATTTTCGGCATTCACTAGAATATTCATTATATAATTGAAGTGTCTTGTGAGAAACAATAGAAACAAAGGGATAATTAGACATTGGATGCAGAACTAAAAAGTTATTGTATGAGCAAAAAGGAAGTGTGTGACATTGACGTATAGCCTATTATGAAGGCTAAATATACTTTTTATTGTTCGAGCATTCTATATGTAAACGATCTCTGACCCTCCCCCAAAAGATGTTGTTTATAGCAAGACCACGATGCTCTTTTTGACTCACTACCAGTCTGCATTGTTGTATTTTTGCTAAATTAAAGCATGAGCTACACTTTCGGCACCAAAAAGTAGAAAAGCGCTTCTCTAGGAGCGGCAGCGCCATCTGCTGTGGTGTCTTTATTGGTGCTTCATTTTTTCGAAAATTGTCACCAAATCAGCCGAAATTACATGAACAAGGGCCAGATAACTTTGTCTCCAATGTGCCCAAAGCTATAGCATCTGACCGCGTATGGAGAACTAGTAAAAGTTAATTAGACGCTTTGAAATTAGGTGGAGTACCAGAGGGTTCTCTGAAACTGAACATGTGTTTTACCAGTGTCAAAGAAAAAATACTATCTTTATATAGTGCTGTATCGTCAAAGTTATATAGACCGTAATGGTTCTAGGATAATACCCGTATACAAGATTATATTACTGCTGCTACTTTTTATTTTTATCAAGCAATACTCATTATGTTGACTATAGCCCATTTTTCAATGTCTAATCAAATGCAATCACTTAAAGTCCATTATTATCAATGTAACATTTAATATAATACTGTTTCAAAACTTGAGATGAATTGACCAAATTCATAACAGTGTGTAATCACTTCCCAAGATGTTTCTTAATTGAACACTAAGCTTATTCTGTAACTTCGTCAAATTGATTCTATTGTTTGTAATTATCGATATTGCATCTCAATCAACCCTTAGCATGCATCTCAAGACAATCCAACAGGTGACGTTGCGTCTTGGAGTTTAGAAACAAGACTTTTGGAATACACCGGTATTAATCCTCAAAAATTTTAATACGCTCCTTTGCGCCTCTTTTCACATCAACTATTCATCTAAACACATGAAGTTTATCATCAAAGGTGGCGTGTGGAAAAACACTGAGGACGAGATCCTGAAGGCTGCCGTCAGTAAATACGGTAAAAACCAATGGGCGCGTATTTCCTCTTTGCTTGTTCGCAAAACGCCTAAACAGTGCAAAGCAAGATGGTATGAATGGTTAGACCCCAGCATCAAAAAGGTATAGCAACTGATTAATCACCAGGTGTAGCTACTAACATTATGATGATGTCAACCCAGACCGAATGGTCCAAAGAAGAAGATGAAAAGCTGTTGCATTTAGCCAAACTTATGCCAACTCAATGGCGCACGATTGCTCCCATTGTCGGTCGTACACCAGCACAGTGCTTAGAGCGTTACCAGCGACTTTTGGACGAAGCAGAAGCCTTACAGGATCGTTCTAGCGAGCTGGGTCTGACTGGATCCATGGGCCACGAAACTGGACCCAATGCGGATGATGTGCGTAAATTAAGACCTGGAGAAGTGGATCCAGAGCCTGAATCAAAGCCTGCTCGACCCGACCCTGTCGATATGGACGAGGATGAAAAAGAGATGTTGTCAGAAGCTCGTGCAAGATTAGCTAATACACAAGGTAAAAAAGCCAAAAGAAAAGCAAGAGAGAGACAGCTGGAAGAAGCTAGACGATTGACTGCACTCCAAAAGAGAAGAGAATTGAAGGCTGCTGGCATCCAGTAAGTTGTCGTATATTGACCTGATTGATCCGCTTGACGTATAACCGTGCTGTGTATTCTAGTATGCGCATGAAGACGAAAAAGAATGTAATGGATTATAATACAGACGTTCCCTTTGAAAAAAAGGCAGCATTAGGATTTTACGACACTACCGAGGAAGCGAGTCGTATCGCAGATCCTGGAAAACTAACCAACGTTCACCTCTCTAAACTCAATAGACGCCGCGCTGATATCGAAGATGAGAAGAATCGCGAAAGAAAGCGTAAAGCAAAAGAGAATCCCAACTCGTCACAACAGGGCAACCAGGGCAAGTTTGTCCCAGCAAAGAATGCCAAGATCATACAGATGCAGGAACAAGAACAGATTGCTAAACGTCGCAAGCTTGTTTTGCCTGCTCCTCAAGTTGGAGAACAAGAACTGGAAGACATTGTAAAATCTGGCTTTGCAGGTGAAAATGCCAAAAACCTTGTCTTGGACAGCCAAGTAGACGCTACGCAGGGTCTCGTTGGCGATTATGCATTCACACCGAATACGCTCGCAACAAGGACACCTCGCGCACCGCCTGCTAACGACAACCTCATGGTGGAAGCTCGTAATTTAATAGCACTCAGTAACGCTCAAACACCTCTTTTGGGCGGCGAAAACACAGCTCTTTCTCAGGGCACAGGATTCGAAGGTGCCACACCCAAAACTACAGCCATCCAAACACCTAATCCCATGGCTGCACGCAACTACATGGCAACACCGCTCCGTAGTAGCGTCATGGGAACGCCATTCGATAGCGAAACTCCCTTCAAAACACCTCGCGAGGAAAAAGCATTTAATTCACTACGAAAGCGTACGCTCTTACAAGGACTTTTTAATTTACCCAAACCTCGTAACGAATGGGAAATCAAGCTCCCAGATATGGAAGAAAAAGAACCCGAGGAAGCCAAGCAAGAGCCGGTAGATGATATGAGTGATTTAGAACGAGAAGTTAGGGAGAAAGTCGAGCGAGAGGCTAATGAACGTGCAGCTCGTCGTTCCATGGCTGTACAACTCAATCTGCCTCGGCCTACAATAGTACCTAGCTTTACGATTGAGAAGGATGCTAGCGAAATTGACAAGATGATCCATCATGAGTTGCTGCGTTTGCTGCAGCATGACGCTGTCAAATATCCTGTGGCCGGGAGTAAAATTGCACCAGGTGCGACAACATTAGCAGACGACATTGCTGCGTTGGAAGATGAATTCGAAAGCGCTACATTGATGGATGCTCGTAAACAGATGGACGAGGAAATTGCAAATAGTTTGGGGCTTGGATCACAAGAGGATATTAAAAAAGCAGTTTGGGAACATGTTTCTTCGAATCCCGAATTCGAAATCACATGGGAAAAGGAACATTCTGAATTGTTATTCTCAGCTAAATCCAGCTGCTTCATGACAATGGATGAGATGGATGACGAGAACGATATCATTCAAGGTTTGGACAAGATTGTCGAGGTAAATCCTTTAATGTGCTTGATTATAAATTCTTGCTCTAATCTTGTTTTGGAATAGGCCAATCGACAAGCAATGATCAAAGATGCCACAAAAGCTGGAAAATTGGAAAACAAATTGGATATTCGATTGGGTGGATATATATCAAGATCACAAACATTATCACAACAGATCATTGAATCTCATGAGGAATTAGAAGCTGCACAAATCGAGTTTCATAGCTTTGTCAATCTGCAAATTGCCGAAAAGTCATCTATTCCCAGACGCATTGAGTCATTGGAAGAAGAGATCCGTAAGTTGGCATCGAGGGAAAGGGATTTACAACAAAAGTATAAGGAATTGAGTGACGAAAAGATGATGCTTGTGCATGATTAAAAGAATAAAACGTGATATATACAAGTATATAGTTGATTTTAGGTTTGGAGAATCATGATGTGAAGTGAGTCATTATCTTGATTGTTGTTGATATAAAGCGATGTATTTTGTTCTTGTATTTCCTTTCTCTTCATCTAAATTATATACAATGCTTCAAACTTTTCCTCAACATCAACTTGAACGCTGTCAATCGTGCAACCAATGTGGTAGCTTTTCACATAAAACTAGGTAAGTAGCAAATAAAAAGACTTGTCCAGTCTCATATATTCTAACTGAAAATATAGGGATTGCCCAAAATTAGTCCAAAATATCATCTTTACCCTTTACATTAGTCAAGCACAATGAATACAGTCTGCTTGTTATACAAATGAAGTTGAATACTATTCGTACTGCCTGATATTTATTTGAATAAAACTCTTAAGCCCTTGTTTGTTATTCAAAACTACCCCGTCATACAGATTATATAAAGTGTACTTGTTCAAAGCTCGAAAAACAAAAAGATTAATTCTCAACTGAAGGTTGTCAATCCTCCAACATGATCTGATCTGACCAGCAAAAAATGTTCAGAAGATAGAGTGTGATTAAACAACTAGACTAATATTAAGAAGCAGTATGACACTTGATTCATGCATGGTATACATATATATATATATATATATTTTTCAGGTATTTACAGAATTTGGTTCAAAAAAAATGGGGGTATTCTTATACTACAAACATTGGAAATGCTAATAATGGAAATTAAGAGATGGCTGCTGATGCGTCACGTAATTTGGTAAAAGTGTTCCTCTACCATGGTGGTGGGGGTGGTGGTGATTGGAAAGGCTTCTTTCTGGTGTAAAAGGGAACCGATATATATTACTGTTCGTTTGTTGTACCTTTTCCATTTGTGCCAGTGCTGCTGCTGCTGTTTGGGGATGATGCACATGCACATCATAAAAGTTGAATTTGCCACTGAATATTAAATCGACCTCTTCCAGCGATTTTCCACTTGTTTCTGGAAACTGCCAATGTACAATCATTGCGATCACTAGACTCATGGCGCTAAATAATACATAGGTGCACCAATGGATTTTCTGTAGCATGATGGGTGTTAGTTGGAGCACTGCGTAGGTAAACAGCCAATTTGAAGCTGTAGAGATACCTAGCGCTTTTGCTCGCACACCATGTGAATAGAGTTCTGCTGGATAAATCCATCCCAAAGTGCCCCATGTACATGAGTATATCGCCACACATACGTACATGACAATCAAGAATCCAATAGTGCTTCCGTTGGCATCAAAGATAATGTATAATGGATTGCCGCTCTTCCCTGTATTTGCTGATGGCATATCTTGTTGCAAAATCGAGCTGGCTGTGCTGAATGCAGATCCGTGGAGAGCAGACAAAATTGCTAAAATACCAATGCACACACTGCAAAGAATAGCACCGATAATCATAGTAGGGCGTCTACCCCACCGATCTATCTATGGTTGTCGGTCACTAAGTAGAACCTTTTTTTTTTTCTATGTCCAATTCATTTACTTACAAAAATCATGGCGGGAATAGTTGCCAATAAATTGATGGATCCACTAAGAGCATTGGCTAATGTCAAGTTAGTTTTTGTGTAATGGCTATTTACACCGAGCTTCTTCTGCACATACCAAACAACGCAGCATCTCTTCCCGTTAACCCAGTTGCTTGAAATATTTGAGGAGCAAACACCCTGCGCGCAAAAATATGAGTCTTTTTTTTTTTTTTTTTTTTACTAATTACTTTACAAGCAGAAATAAGGGAGGGGACTTACAATAATGCATTGACACCAGTCAACTGTTGAAAGATCTGCACTGCCATTCCTATCCATAGTCGCTTGCGATTATTTTCCGATCCATTCGAGAAAATGCGCCTGTATTTATGGTCTTTGAATACTTTGTGCTCAAACGTGATATTCTGCTTCATTTCTGTAAATTCCATCAAGGCGTTTGTGTCTGTTTTCGTGCCATCGCCCCGAATTTTCGATAATGTTTCCAGGGCCTCTGCATATTTGTTTTTGTCGATAGAATGGCGTGGGCTCTGGGGTATAAACAGTAAAAGACCGATGAGGCAAACCAAGGCAGGTATGAGCTGAAGGCCGAGGGCCAATCTCCATCCAACTGATCCAGGTACGTTGACAAACGCATAATCTATCCAGTACGATATTGCGGTTCCCAACGTAATTGCGAATTGCTGAATTGACATTAATCGACCGCGCATATCTTTCGGTGCAATTTCAGATTGATCTATGTAATACAACTAGTTAACTGACTCGATTTTAATGCAAAATCTATTCTTGATTATACAATACACAATGGTACAACCATGGATAAGATTCTAGACGTGTACTCTGTTAAATCCAATAAATGAATGCGCATACACGTAATATTTACCCTAAGCTGATTCCAGTGACACCTCTACCACCGTACATTGTACTTAAATCATTTGAACCAACTTGTAATACGTTACCAAAGATAAAAATAATTGTACCCAATGCCATAAGCGCTTTCCTGCCAATAGCATCTGCCAATGGTCCCGAGAAGATTGCGCCAACAAAGGCTCCTGCCATCAGTGTGCTGATCAATGCGCTGTTTATTGTATCTGTAGTTATTGTCATATCTTGCTGAAATGCAGGCATCAAAAGTAGTCCTGTCAATACTCCAAAATTGTAGCTAGTAGAGCCGCATAAGCCGTGCATTCATCTGACTTCTATTTGATCATATTTACCCATACTAAGCATGATATTACAGTTTCGAATATTTATGTAAGTAATCAGACATGATCATTTCACCGTCCTAGTAGGAAGCTTACCAATACACCTCCTAAAGCCAAAAAACTAAGCTTGGAATGAGTAGGGTTATTCAGGAACTCTAAACACTATATATTTACCAACAATAAAAACAAACCCGAGTATTGGACGAAAAATTGAGTGGCATTTGTATAAAACGGCCCCTTTAATTAATTTAGTCTAGTAAAGTCTCTCGCAAATCTTCTTTGACAAGTATGACAAAAAAAAAAAAAAAGAAAAAAAGAGAGAGAAATAAAGAGAGGCAAATGTCCTGTAAATAAAGTAAGAAGTGAGAGAAAGATTTAGCATCATTATCATTTAACCAGATCAAGGTGCGACAAATACAAAAAAAGCCACATGCTGTAATCCTTAGTACCTCACAATGTCCTTCGATTGCATCAAAAATTTTCCATTTATCTCATCACATGCAACAGTTGAGGCTGTATCTGTAGTCTATAGTTACTTTTTAATACATGTTTGTTTACTCGAATTTAATCTAAAAAATGGATCATCATTTTCTCGGTTCATGTGTCCCTGGACAATTATTTTCTCGGGCATCACTCTATAGTTATACACAAGTATAGTTTTGAGTCAGCAATTATCTGTATCGTAACGGAAATATGTCAGACATGCCTAATTATTCTGACCTTCATGGCGACTGTACGCATATGCTATGATAAGTTTTGCATAAATGTTTATGTATCCCTTCTATATAATACATCATCAGACACGACAAACCACTCATTTGTTCAGTACTTTATGCACCTTTGATTAACTTAAAATATCAATTGAACATGGTCGATTTCCAGGAAAACTGGATAATACATTTTGCTGTATCCATAGAATACCATGGTTACCACTTATTACAACTCAGTTGTCATGGTTACCGTTCCTGATCGGATTTAAGGTTAAATGTCACTGATTATAGGAAATAGAAGTAATCAATAGATTGCCTTTGTATAAGAAATCAATAAGATCAATGGTTTCGTGTCTGGTAAATTAAGTCTTTTCGTATATGGTATTCTTTTAACATATGCAATCTCCTGTTGTACTCCTTTTCAAGACCTGGCACAATACATTTGATACCTGTTAATTAAATACAGTATGTTGCGGACAGGTCTATATACCTCTAATGAGTAGGATATGTTTTTTTAGTATTAGGTCGCAATTCCAATCGCAATTTCCATTGTAGTATAAAAATTCTTGCATCCACTGTAAATATTCAAAGCAAACTTTGTCTCTGATCTTCTAGAGATTTTTGAAAAAGCATTGCCCTCATGAAATAATGTGGAAAAGAGTAAGATGATATTGCATTATTATTCATCGTCTTACATATTGATGAACTAAAAAGACGAATCTTCTAAAAGAACAAGGAGAACTCAGAAATTGGTCCGTCATGAACTCAATAGCTTAGAGAATGAAACGTGATATGTCAAAAGTCTGATAAAAGAAATCTGCATTTTTATTCATTATACATCTCTTGATGTATTATATACACATTATATATACCAAGGTTCTACTGTCTAACCGCATACGTAAATCATTGAAATGGAATAATACCTTTGGTTGTCATATCACTATCCAAGTAAATCAGATTCTATGATTTAAGCCTAAAAAAAAAGTTCCTATCTTTTTATTCATATTTTACATTTTTCATACTAGTAATTCTACACTAGCACCGATGTCTTCAAGAAATTGTTTTGAAATATAATTGTTACTTGAACACGTTAAGAATAAGATGGAAGATAAAGGTGTTACTTTGTTATCAGTAGTTATTTAATCATTTAGCTTGATTTAATACATTAAAGTGCATTTATCCAAAATTTGGAGGGATTGCATACTTTCTACGACCTAAAAAAAGCGATGTAAGATTTGAGATTTGAATAATGAGATTTAGGAGATAAAGTACAGATCATAACATAATATATTATAAATATTACAAAAATTAGAATAGATATAATACTGTTGATTTTTTATATGGGCTACATTAGGCCGAAATATTAATTTCTTAGGACGAACCATATTTTGTTGAACAAGTAAAGCATACAAAAGTGAAGGCAGGATAAAAAAGGAAAAAGTTTGATTTATGTGGATCTCTTTGGTGAAGTTTCCTTCAATAAAGTGCTCCCTTCAAAAATATCAAGCTGAAGAAGATGTATCCACCTGCGATTACAAGCAATCCTTCAATGAAAATCCCCCTTTTTTAATTGTTAGATGCATTCTTACTTGCTTAGAATAAGACCACGGATAGCGAATTATGCGAATTGGCAAACGACATTATAGTACAAATTTTAATGTTCAAAAGGTTCTATCATGAATGCATCAAAGAAAGGCGGCTACTACGAAAATATAAGCAGTAGACAGATACCTAGTTGAGGGCTATGGTAATGATAACAGTGTGCAATAAATTATGTCAAACAAGAGAAAATGCCTCTCTCCCCTTAAATCCTAATGAATATGTGAATTTTGATCCAACTTTATTATATTTGAGGAATGCAATCCGATCTGAATCTTTTTAGGGTATATTAGGAACTCGGTAGGCCTCAACTATTATTAGCGATTTTCATGCAGTATTTTTATTCACACTCTTTCGTTTGGCTGCTCTTACATCTGTCTGTAGTAACCTAAAACCCTTTTATTGTCATCTAAATCACCGAAATCAACAATTGTATGTCAAATCAGTGGTTTCGTAAAACCATCTTGTCATCATGCAAACAGAAAAATAGCCGCTTATTTGAACTGCGAACAAATGTCTAGTAGTACAACATAAATACAATTGACAAAATTGCCCTTGCAATAATACAGATATTTTTTTTTTTTT
>MU619280.1:167838-184051 GCA_025201805.1 Parasitella parasitica
TTTTTATTTATTTTATCATACAATAGAAAATGAGCAACACAACAGCATCTACAACCAGAGAAATGGGCAATAAACCGACTGTAGATCAGGATGAAGAAGAAGACGATCCTTATAACGCGAGAATCGAGAAAACTGGGTGTTACCAAGAAAATGAAGATTTACAAATATGCTTTTTTGACACAAAAGACTGGCGAAAATGCAAAAAGGAGATGCAGGCATTTCGAGAATGTTTTATAAAGAATTCCAAAAATGCAGGAAGCAAAGAGCTGATTGAATCTGTTAAACATCCACAAGAGTTGTAAAGGGGTGTATCTTATTTTTCACATAAAATGCTGGCTTTCCTGATCTCTGCGTTATCGAGCGAACTGATGGACCGTAGATGTGTATATAACATTGGGTTAATTTTGAAATTATATGCTCTGGAAAGTACTTGAAATGATAATACATGTTTGACAACAGATGCTACCGTATAGATAGATTATTTAATTGAATAAATCAGTGTTATCCATGTTTCCTTAGACTCACCTGTTATTCGGAATTTGTTGTAGTTGACTAGGCAATGACTCAATCGCTCGCATAGATTTTTGTCATTTTCCTCCATTTCCGCATCCTTATCTTCATTGTCGTCATCAGGGCAAGTAGATTCAATAAATGTAGGTAATTCGGCTACGAATACCAAATCAGATAAATAAAGGCCTGTCAAAAAAAAAACAAAAACCATCAGGGAAACAGAAAACTAATAAGCATGTCAATAATTTTTACCAAGAAACGGAATGCAGCCGTTTGCGAGATCGAACGATTTCAAGCTTTTTGTCAATACGCTCTCAACAGCAAACGATTCAGCTACTTCCTCGGTAGCTTTCGTCATGCAATCCCTGATGTTTTTCCAGTTTTTGAACGGTTTTGCCATTTCTTTGAGCTGGTTGAACAATTCCATTTGACAATGATCAACTCGCTGCCATGTCTTTTCTAGTCGCGACACTGCAGGGGATTGTAAACCCAACAAAATTTGCATCAGCGTGCTATAGTTTCGATGGTGGTAACACTTTAATGCTACCCGAAGGAACTTTTCAATCACTCGCACCCTGGTCTCTAGATGCCGAGAACGAACAATTTCAGATGCTACCCATTGGCATGTCTAATATAGAATAGAGCAGGCCAAATTTAGTGTGTGAATTTCTTTCAATAGTGTAATTTTTTTTTTTTTTTTTTTGTTTACCATGTTGAAAAACCCAATCATTTGGTCTACGCCGACATGGACATCGTCGTTCAAGGTTGTCATTTCAATCACATAAGACTCTCGAGCAGCAGATCTTTTTCTCCAGCGTAAATCAACCAATTCATCCCATGTAACGTTTTGGAGCATGGCTTTTTCGATTAGACAAAACTGCTGTGCGATTGTTTCCGATCGATATTTGAGGACAATAGATCTGTAATTATTGGACGTTGTGTTTGAAGATAAGCTAGGAGAACGAAAGAAGCGACTTGAATTACTATTGTGTAGCGCAGCAGGCTTGGTGGAAGGCTGCATCCTGCATTGCTGTTTATGCTGAATGTTTAAACTTGCACTGCTACCGTTGATGCTAAGTGAACTATCTGTAAGGTTACAGCTACATGGTTGTGCATTATTGACTGTCGAGTACAAAGTAGGTGGTAATGCTGCTGCATTAGAATGCTGTTGTTGTCTCATGGAGACAGTTCTGCTCAGAGATCTTCTCATCTTGGTAGTCCATGAGGATGAAGATGGGGCTGGTGTGCGAGTAGTGCAGCTATTGTCTTCATGTATGGTGTTCCTACAGGGTGAAATGGCAATGGCAATGGCACTGTCTTTTCTTGACGGTAGCTTTTCGTTTTGATTCTGTTCCTGAAGGGGATCCACCCAATGTTGGTAGAACTTGCGTTGTCTCTTGAAAACAGTGCGTAGATTCTTTACAATACGATCATCACGTGGAGACGCTAGAATGACAGGATTTGATTGTAGTTGTGTAAGAAATGTACACAACACATAACGCAGTGTTCGGGATGCTGCAAAATCGTACGTCCAGTAGTGAGTCAACCAATGGCGGATGGCTACAAATGTCCTACACAAAAAAAAACAATTTTTTACCCCTTAAATAATCGAATAATCGAATAATCGAATAATAACTCTAATTTACAATTAATACCTTATACGAATTAAGACATGTTCATCGTCGTCTTGCAAAAGTGCCCATCGAAACCGTAAAATGAGCAGCTTGCACAGCTTGATGGGCGACAGAAATTGTCGATATGTCAGAAAAAAGTCCATGGTAAACTCGTTGTCTGCGCAAGAGAATTAGAGCCATGCAAGGTGCTAGAGTCATGTCGACTACACACGTACCCATTTCACGAGTCAGCTTTTCAATTAGTTTCTCCACAGTAGCTGAAGTGATGGTAGCATCTGCCTTGCCATAATGGACAAAGCTCGATGCATCTTTAGCTAACAAGTCAAATATATGCGGGTCATTTTCAATGGGCAAAGGGGGTGGGCTATTTTCTGTTGACTGTGGTGGTGTCGGTGCTTTTTTTAATTGTGGTTCATCCCAGGATTCATGCTGAGGGTGTTGCATCGGATCCAGGATTTGCTGCAGAGGGTGGTGCTCCTGACAGTGAGAGGACGTTGTGGTGCCGGTAATGGTTTTATTTGGGAACAGCGATGAAATATTTCTAGTTTTCCCAAGCATTCTTGTCAGTTTGCTGGTGCTATTTTTATCAGGAACACTAGCAAAGACGCCAGGAGAAGGTCCAGCGTCATCATTGTCCATAGTGGCAGGAATATGCGAAAAAGATCGAGAGGCGTGCAAGCATCGGTTTGATTCATGCATATTGCGACTGATTTAAAGGAATGTTTACATTTGCTTTTAAAGGAGGAGCGAGAAAGTCAAATTGTATTTGTATATTACCTTGGTTTCGCTGCAGTTACCCAACCATAAATGGTGGCTAATCTCTGATGGGGCTCATGTACACTGTGTCTTCTTTTCGGCGGTGTGTCCTGGATAGCGACGACCGGCGACGTCGGTGTGCAGGTGTTCTGGTAGCAGGAGAGAACATCGCCCTCGCTCCTCACGACAATGTCATCGAGCGACCTTGATCTTCGTCTACATGGATGTAAGGGTATGATTAGACGGTATCTAATTGGATAAGCAGCTACTACTTTTGCAAGGTGGATGTGGCATTCAGCGGTGAAACCGAGCTTGGAATTGCACTGAACATTTGGATCGGAAAAGCCAAAAGATGTAAAGAAGAAAAAGACGGATTGAAATTAAACTTTAGGCTTTCTATTGTGTGTGCTTTTTATAACTTTTGAGATATTTTTTTTTTTTTTACAAATTACTGTTTGACGTAATACATGAAATAGGAATGAAGGAGATGTTTTCCCCTTCTCATAAATTTACCGAAATTCACTATAAATCCATTATTAACAAATCTCAAGTAACTCCGTGTTTTTTTTTTCCTTTCTTTTCCCATCTTAAAAAACATGACTTTGGACAAACATGCACGGCCTTTTCGAATTCGAAAATCACTGAGAGAGCTTGTGCATAAGCCTAGAATATCAAAGTCAAGCAGCAATCCATGTATATCGCTGCCCCCATTTCCGGACCATGACCGCAAGTGCCAAGAATATGCCTACGATGTACTGTACGAATGCCAAAGAGGGTAACTACAAGACAAGACGGCCGCATGTGGGTGAGCCGTGTACTAATACACATTCAAATAGTTCTTTGGCGGTAGGCTACAGCAGCAAAACGTAAGTCGCACAGAAAAGGAAAAGAGGTTAAGCTGACTGACTGGTAAATTGGTAGCCTTTTGCAGTTCGATCCTAACCCATGGTGTGATGCCGATATGAGGTAACCCTTGTATAGCCGGATTGCAGACAGACATATAACACACGTGCTAACATGTAAAAAGGTTCACACCAATGAATATCGAAAACTATCAGTTACCAGACCCTACCTGGCAGTGGGTCAGTAAAGACTGGATGATCGACATGACGGAAGACGTAGATGAAGCTGGCTGGCAGTATGCATTAAAATTTCACGGCGCAGTATGGCATGGTAAAAATCAGTGCATTTATATAGATGACGCACTTTTACTAATGTATTACAAAACAGGCAACTATAAGCATTTCAGATCATTCGTTCGAAGGAGACGGTGGATTCGACTGAGACATAGGCTGTTAAATAATCGGCAACTGCAGCAGCAGCAGCAGCAGCAGCAGCAGCAGAAGGAACAGCAGTTGTCGTTATTAGTAGACTTGAACGATCCAGCACCATCAGCCTCCATAGCATCGAGCGATAAAGACTTTGTGGAAAAACTGCGGAAATGCCGCCTAGACAGAGAGCGTTTGGCTTTGCTCAGCGGTGCAATCAAATCGACGCTTCCTGGTTTAGAGGATCAACTGCTCGAAAAGGTATGATTTCGCATTTGCCGTCCAGAATACAATTATTAATTCGTTTACATGTCAGGCCGTCGATTACATGGATACATTTGATTACGATGATTCAAAATTCAAATTTTTATCACAGCTACTACAAAGGAAATACGATTCAAATCAAGAGATTATTCATCTAACAGACACAGAGAAACAGGCGGTTCAATCGCTGAGATTCTATTCTGATATCCAAAGCATATTGAACAGCATTGATCCTGACGTTGCATGAATATAGTTCTTTTCTGTTTAATTATTATACCATTAAAACCATTAAAAGCTTGTGTTTCTGTTCGTTTATTCATCATCCTCATCCCCATCTTCACCACTCAGGTCTATGCTCACAATACCGTTATAGATGACATAAGCCAAAAAGAACGTAGCGCCACCTGCAATGGACCAGATACGCTTACGTTCAAAATCGACCTGGGATTGACTCTTTTCCTTCTTCTCCTCACCACCCATATAGGAAACAACGTCGTCCTTTACTGTGCCCAGAAATCCCATTGGGTTATTTTTGAATGTTCTCCAAAGCGAAGGCACATCTTGTGCAGCTTTGGATTCTTCTGTTTCTTCCTGGAACAAAAGCTGCTTCACTCTGTCGCAGTAGCGTGCAAGTGCGGGGTATTCGTGAATTAGAATGTGCTGCAATCTTTGGTGAGATAAATCTGGATAGAGATGCAACGCCAAGTATCCAAACACAACGCAGTCTAGCGTAGAAGCATGGTCGCCAAACATGTAGTCTTGGTCGCCCAATTGTGATTGCAAAACACCATAGGTCTCTCGAGCTAGTTGGAACATCTACATGGCATTCATCATTAACACGGTTGCAATATTGCGACTCTCCTTCCTTACATGGTGCCAGCCAGATTTCAGCAACTCTTTCATTTCGTCCTTTTCATTCTGTGGCAGTCCAACGTCGTCTCTAGTGATTTCTACGCTATATTTTTCAAGTCTTGCCTTGGCATTCTTTTTCAATTGAACAGGCACAATGTATCGATTGGGAAACGACAGCAGTTTTGCGTAGGTGGGTCGAATGTTCTTGATAAAATTGGTTGAATCTGCATACCACGTATACAACTAAACAAGACCTGGTTCGTTAGCTGCTGTCATTAGTTGCTGGATAATCTCTTACCATGCAGTCATAAAGCTTATCCTGGACCAATGCAGAATAGCTGTGTTTTCACGTTAAACAAACTTTGCAGCGCTTGGAAATATTAGTCAACTTACGCAGTGTATTCTGCTTTTTGCTCTGCAGTGAGATCCTTGTTGGCATCTTTGTCGTGCTGAGACAGATAGTTTAGAATACGCTCAACGCCAGGTATCCAGGCAGAGCCATCGTTCAGCAAAGGAAGTTCTTCTATAAAAACCATAGCGAATCAGTAAATCAACCCTTCAAAACCCCCCTTTTTGTGTTGCGTACCAGTTGGACTTTGTTGTGGGTCATTGCATTTGACAATTGTGTAGTTTTGCTTTATAAGGCGCAAATAAGATTCGATTACAATACATTTAGGGTCAATCGAGGGTGCATTAAGAGCTGGTCCCCATACATACAGTTGCATAGATGACATATAATTATATCAAGCTAGAAAAAAAAAAAAAAGTAGCTGCCTGCCCTTGGCTTAATGTGGCCATCACCCCCAGCATGAAGCAGACATTCACCAGGCGTTGGAACTCAGTAAGACATCTCATGCTATCGACCCTTTTTCTCACTGCCATAAACTACAGTGTTCCTAGGAGCTGTTTGCAGACTGGAAAACCATGTTTTTTTTACAAAGGAGATCCATAGCACCAATGTGAAAAAGCTTTGTTAAAGTTCAAGTAGAAACCTCTATCCCTAGTCGTATCGTACACATAATAAACAGCTAGTGTTTATGAAATCTCTTTATGAATTCATTGAAATCAGAAATATAATTACTTGTAAAAAAAACAGGCTGTGGTTTGTTATTATATTTGATAGATGACCAGCACTGATCAAAGCTTCAAATTAAGCGGCAACCAACGACATTTTCAACAATTGCAGCTATTTACCATGTGCAAAACAATAAAAGTACGGTATATCAAAACAATTACTAGCAAGAAAATCTTACTACACGACGTGTACAACTGCGTAACTGTTGAGCTGATACTTTCCGCAATATGCTGCTTTATTTTTAATTGTTAGACATCTCGCCTTCGTTTCTCTTTGCATTAAGGTCATTCTTTGTCTGCTCTTCCAGATCACGGATATCTTGAATGCTCATCCCATACCACTTGTCAGTCCAGCAGAACAATTGTCGATGAAACTTTGTAAACAATGTCTGAACAGTCGATGCCAAAAAAGATTCTACTCTGCTCTGAATGCCGAACCATTTGAACTCAATATAGACTAGTTTATAGCATGTCATGACAGGATCGACGGTCTTTTGCCAGTTGGATTCGGTCAGAGGACCCCGACCTGTCTTTGCAGAATGGTAAAGCTTTGGATCTTCTTCTTCTTTGTAATCTTTGGAGTCGACCTTGTCATTCGCAATATCAATGATGATGACATTTCGCTTTTTCAAATCTGCATGCAGCATTCAAGTTAATCTTTGGCTTTCTTGCCTACAATACAAACACATATATACTTGCCTTCCTTTGTAATATTCAAGGCATTCTCAAGCTCACCGCGTGATCCATCGACATGCAATGTTTCGTAAACAATCGAAAAAGCATCCTTCATATAGCCATTCTATTTGTAGCAAACGAGATGCACATTGTCAAAATTTGCGGTACCTTCCTCTCTTATACACACAACAAACTTACCTTTAGCACTATTAAAAAAAAAAAAAAAAAAAAGGTCAATAATCGAAACGCAATATACATTTGAATAGAGTAAATTTACCAGTTTTACAGTATGGATATGCATTCCATGCCTATGGCGAAATAATCATAAATTATTATTTTGAAGCCCTCCTTTTTTTTTTCTTGCTACTAACCTCTTCATACAAATCAAGAGCGCCTGCAGGCGCAATTGCTTTGACGACGGAAGGAACTCGAGAGGCAAGACGGAATATCTTATATGTGTATTGACCCTTTTCGTCACCCTTTTCGTAAGGCTCGTTCTTAATGACTTCTACACCCTCTCCGCCTCCAGTATTTTCTTTTGAAGACTGTGCAGTGGCATATAACTGGGCTATTCCCAATGTATGAGCATAACGAGTACACAGTTTTTGTCCCATTTTATAACCCTACCAACTTGATATTCTTGTTCTGTGCAGTTGTTGATAATTCTATATTCGTTGATAATCATCTTTGCTTTTCGAAAAAAATAAAATAAAAAGGTAATAGAGAGAAAAGAAAAGTCGAAATCAAAGCCCATTTCTGGCCTCGTACCGATCAGCCCTTCCCTCCTCCCTCCCTCCCCCACCCCTTTTTTTTTTCAAGGCTGCTAATAATATATACTACATGTCCGGAGAAACCCGAGTATTCTTCTCCATGGTTTCGCCTTTGTTATCTACGCACTCTTTTTATGTTAATGTCTGCATATATCGTCATGTATAAAGATATGAAAAGTGCGCGCGTGGATTGCGATATCATTGAATTTATTACAAACTTGAGCCACTATTTGTTGTTTTGTAGTGTTGCCATGGAGATCATCATGTGATGTATCGCTAAATGTCCTTGGGTTATATGCACAAATGTATATGTTTCAATCGATGATGGTTAGAGGCACAGAAAAGCTACTTTGATAGAACAATTTAAACATTGAAATACTTTTTAAAAAAAAAAATACATGTCGCCTGGTGAAGGTATCCGATTTCCATGGCTATCATCATGAGCCATTTTCCACCATTAATGCGCATTATACGGTACTACTGAGAAGATGACAGTCATCTGCTTTTTCATGGTAATCGCACGCGCAACACTTGACCCTCTCCCTTATTCGATTTTTTGCCAGCGAAAAAACCAAAAAAAAAAAAAAATGTCTAGCCAAGAAGTGCAAAGCATCAACAAAGACAACCTTCCAGCTTTGCCTTGGTTAGGCAAAAATTCACCCACGTTGTCTTATTTCTGCGTATATAATCCCTCTTTAGGGCCCCATGAAGAGAACACCAAAGATCAAATATTGTACTATACAGCCAAAAAAGTGGTTCCTGCCGACATTAAAATGAAGCAAGTAGGTTTAGCACAAGCACTAGTCAATTTTACGAGGTATGTGTACATGTATTTATTGTAATTTAATGCTAAATGCTCTTTGCCTAGTACGTTTTCACCTTCACGTCCTACTCAAAATGTACACTCGCAAAAAAATCGAATGATCTTTCTACAGCCTGAGCCTGGATTTTGGATGCACATGTGTGTAGAGTTGGGGATACTAAGGAAACAGACCAAGGATTCAAAGGGAAAAGAAAAATTAGTTACAGAGTATCTGGATTCGCAATTGAACGATAATGCTTTAGAAGCAGTGTTGAAGATTGGATACGAGCAGTTCAAGGTAAACCGCCAGAGCTTTCATTGGATTATACCTCTTTGGCTCATTTGCATTGCTCTGTATTGTATAGCTACTGAATGGTACGTTTTCTTCAATATTGTACGACGCCAACAAAGAAACAAACCGTCAGCGGATAAAGACATTAATGCACGCCATTGAGGAGTTCTTTTCTGACTGGATCTGGAAATGGGATTTTGATCGTCTGGACATCATGACATTTTCTGCAGTCTTCAATGGAGTGCCTGTTCAACCTATATTGCGCGCCAACTACCTCAATATCAACAAATTGGACGAATCTATCAAGGCACAATTTGAAAACAACATTAGCCATCTTTTTGTGTTAAATATCCTAGACGGCGGACTTGTGTACCGTTCGCCTGATCTATTAATCAACGATGTATGCGCTTTGCGCAAGCATGTCTTGAAAAAGGTCGAAAATCACGCCAAGTTGGAAAAGAGAAAGCTGGACATGGAGATGACTATGATGAAGAAGGATTCACCGAAAGGATATGGCCTCAAGCAGTTTACGAAATCATTCTCACAATCACACATTTTGAGTTATTTCTCATCTGGAGGATCCAAATCGACTGATACAGTGAATTCTATGGCTACGCCTAATTCTGCAACAGCGTCAATTGATTCAAATTTGGCACTACCTTCTGCTTTGGATATCCCAACTGCCACACCCTCGCCTAATGGGTCATTGAAAACTGACAATACAAATCAGGGCATTTATTTGACCGGCTTGGTAGAATCAACAGCAATCGGTATGAATGGAGAGGAGAGACCTGTTACAAAATTTGATCTAGTCCGAGTGTACATATCCAGCGCTTATAACAGCGAACAATCGCAGGATAATCAATTGAATGAGTACTATTTGTTGGTTTATAAACACAAGAGCAATTTGGTATGGAGCTTCATATTACCTGCTGCCTCCAAATCAGAAAGTCTATTGTCAGATCCCACATTTTATTCAAATTTGGAAGCTTACATGAACGAAAAGGATTTGGAAAGTTTAACAAACGTTCTGGTAGAGAACATTGCTGGTGTACAAGAAAAGAGGTAGGTTTTACTGTCACCAAGGCATTCATGGTACCTGATTTTCTACTGCTATGTAGCCTCAACCTCGGAAAAAACTACAAGTGTTTCTATTATGATAATGCTACGCTGAACATCAAAACTACCATGATTGACCCACGATCAACGTCCAATAATCCCAAGGAGAGAAAAGCAGCTATTCAAGTGACAAACGAAATGCTTTTACAGCTTTTGGAAGTGAGAGAGGATTTTGGCAAGATTCCGCGTACAAGCGAAGTATATACCCGGTCGACCGCGAATCACTGGATTGCAGGTAACCGACTCTATAATACCTTGAGAACGTCATCTTCGGAAGAAGATGCCAATACAGTAGTGCACGAAAATAGATCTTCTCTCGATGAATGTTCAAGGGATGAGGGTATGGATGACTATACCGAGATGTATCTCATCGCTGCCAAGAAGGATACATCGTTGGCTGATGTCGAAGGTATGATGGGCATCTATACAGAACGCAAATATATTGACCTTAAGTTTGTACAGAAACACTCAATAAGATGAGTACGAGTTTATTAGATACAATGCATATTGAATAAAATACGTATGCATCCGGTATTGTTAATTACATGCATTTATTTAGTTACGGTGATCAATGGCATGATTTTCCAAGCGCTTTCAATCGCCAATAATTGTATGGCAATGGCACAATAAAGCCTGCTGCAGTACTAATTGCTGCTGCCAGCCAAAATTTAGGATCTTGGAATAAAACCTGGCCTCCCATTAAATGCCAGTCAGTGACATTCTCTGCCAGTTCCATGGCCAACATGGATACAAAGCTCATCCCCATCGCTGTCTTGAAGGCTGCTGGATATGGAACTTGCATAGAACGCTTCAATAATACGGTTTCCAGAGCTAAAGAGGTTGATATTCCAGCCACCTAGATTTATATATTTGCGATAAAAGTTAATTTGTGTGCATATGTGCATGTAACCAGTAATACTTGTTTACCATTGCTGCTGCTGTGCTGTAAATGGGTGACATTTCTGGGTAATTGTATTGCAAGTACCACATTGTAGCAAAATCACCAGTAGTACATCCAATTAGGCATCTTTTTATGTTATGTTAGTAAGGATATATCCTTTAATACAACACTTTGATTCCCGTATATATACCTTAAAGTATTTACTCTAGTGCGCTGCCAAGTTGTAGGATCAGACCAAAATTTGGCACTGGTGATCATAGGAGGTTCTTCTTGTTTTTTTGCGCAACATGAGCCCTGGCGAAGTGTAGTTTGAAGAGGCAGAAGCACTCGGGCAATACATGGTCTTTTTAAATGATGGATGTTCAGCATGTTATAATCCGTATTTTGCAAGAAGGTTGCTGTTCTTTCCTTTTTATGCTCTTTGGCATTTGATGAGACAGTCACTGGTTTGGAGAGCAAGTTGTGCTTAAAACATGTCTTGCTTGTTATCCCTATCTTTGATTTACCCTTGTAGGTATGATAAAATCTATATGTTGACATACGCATTAAGCATTACCATTACCGTTACCAACTCAAGACCAAGTTTGATTATAAAAAAAATATATTTATTTTATGTGTTTTAAAATGAAGCTATTGCTAGACGCCGATTTTTGGATCATGTCAGATAGTCGTTGACATTTATCTTCTTGAATTGTTTCTTGAATTGTTATATTGTTGTTCTGTATGTATAATTGTAGCATCTCTTTCCCTTTCATCATAAATGTCAACCAAGACATGCTCATCGTGAGGGGTATACTGCGGGGTATCATCAAATGGGTTCCTAGTATAAGCTGGAGCGGCAGGAGCAATGTGCATATCTTTTTCACACAAATGCTGTAATAAGACTGGCTTCATACGCTGTAATTCTGCTGTTGTTAAAGGATTCATCTGTGCTTGCTGTTGACGTTCTAATTGTTGTTCCTGGGCCAAGATATCATGTTGAGCTCTCATCTTCATTCTCTTTAACCAGCACACATATGTTAATAGTATGAGTATAATTGCAAGAAGAGAAAATATGACAATGAATAGAATTTGATTTGTATTAGGCGCCATGATTTGTTAGTTCGTTAAAGAATGAAAGAAAAGGGAGGGATGTCGTTACATCGTTAAATGATGGAAGACATCTACAACTTTATGTAAAAAAATCTTTATTAATTAATTACTCTGTGCCACCATTTTTTGTTCCAAAAAGAGCCATGGACAATGTGGAAGCCAAACACAAACAATCGCACGCAAATAAAAAAGCAACTTAAATGCCTGATTTTCTTATTAGCGGCTTCTGGTGCAAGGTAATAAAAGATTGCACAATTAGTGTGTCACGTATAAAACCAGACAAAGGCATCTCATATTGAATACAAATCAACTAAAAATATAACGGTCGTCGAAATACCTGCCAGATAGATCAGCTTTCAACTGATTCCGTAATCGAGATAGAAAAGAAATGCTAACGAGTTCAGGCCTGTAGAATATTGTATGAAAATTTGTATTGTATTGGAATTGGTTAATTAGCTTGCTTAAGATCATAGCTCCAAAATATAACTGGTCAAAGCTCCAATTAAAACTATTAGATGTTACCAAAACAGATTATAAAGAAAAACATGGGAGGCATTGTCGTTTTGAGAATATCAAATCGTTGGTGCCCCAGATCTGTACATTGTGACATAGTCTATTTGTATGTCGCTACCTTCCCCTTCCAGTGTACGGCCACCGCGAATTTTCTGTTTATGCGTTTTATATTGTTGCCGGCATGTGCTTATTTTTAATGTAACAGTAAGGCACTATCCTAAAAAGAAATTTGGCAATATGTTCAAGTATAAATTATTGATTGCGATGCTGTGAGCTTGATCTCAAAGATTATTTTCATGTAACTTATTTCCGGGTGAAATAAATACAAGCAAATTTGAAATATTGCCCTTTCCACCCACCTAAGAGTATAATTTACAGTCTCTGATATCTTTACAAACTATTAAGCGATAGAGACACAATCTTCAGCCAAAATCTTCTTTTTTTGCACCATTCTACAACATATCCGAGTTTTATGCACCTCTGACCATTTTTCAGATTTTGCTATGTTTGGTCCCCAAACCTCATATTCGATTTTCAGTTTTCAACTTTGGGTCAACCTTCAGGGTCATTTTTAGGTACGAATTTGAGGTCCAAACCAAGTATACTTGCTAGTACTAACACGATAACTGTATCTCACTACGTCTTTGGATTCTCAATATCTATCTTTGCTGTCGAGATATTGCCAAAAAACTAGATTTTGCAAATTTTGCAAATTTTACAGCATATGGTCCCATAACAAGTACCAATTTTTGCAATTAAATCATGTCCAAGTTCCTAAGTAAAGTAATAGAGCAAACTCTGGTACATCTACTGGTAGTAAACATGTCGTAGTGTAGCTTGAATTCGATAAGCTTGAGCCAATTTTGTCTTTTTTGGGTAAAATTTGTCCGCCTGTTTCTCAACAAACTATTATAGCACTTTGGCTTGAGTGATTATTAAAATCTTTTTAAAACCTGATTCTCTACTAGATGTATTACTTTTTAGACAGATATATGGAAAAAAATATTTCTTCATATGTTTTTAGCAGAGGCTTAATTTATTTTCATAACTTTCAGAGCAATAAATGGGATATGAAGATACATGATATAGCAATACAAAAATAGAGCTACAACATAGCTACCAAAAGGTTTTTGGTTGGTCAAAAAATACCAATTTCTGAGCGAGAAAATCTCGAAAGACGGAATTGGTTTCTACCCTTTTGAATGGCTTCATTTTGGCCCTCTAGACACAGGGCCGGAAAATCGTAGATTCATTTGGTCGAGACAAGATTTTGATTTTTGGCAGAAAAAATAAAGCCACAGTAAAAAACAAGATATCGGTTCGTAGGTATTGATATGGTGATTCTTTTGGTCAAGTTTATAGACCTAAAAATGCTCAAAATATTTTTGCTTTTACTCAAAAACTATCAAAAATGGCGTTTTTTGAATATTTGAAAATTCGTTATAAGAAAAGGTATTTGTATAGTCTTGTAATTTATATTTTTGGATGCAGAATTTATTCTTTGTTAGAAAACACTTAGTACGCATATCCGATATACCTATCACGTTTATGAGATATCTAGCAATGAACTATGCGAAAAAAGCTCGAAACTGGTTTGGATCAAATGGAAACACAGTGCTGAGATTCAATCTACGGCCTTTTTTTTTTTCGCTGTAAATGGGTGCAACACCTATTTTCAATTGAGGAGCAAAGCATCATTCTAACAGGTACCTTGCGTATGTCTCCATATGAATCGACAGCTGAGATACTGCATAATAATACGGGCTCAAAAACCATTTTTGTATACCTTTATCTTTGGATGAAATAAATATCACCTAATCTGAAATATTACCTTTTTTCCCGCTTAAAGGCTTAATTTACAATCTCTAATAACTTTAAAAACTACTAAGCAATAGAAATTTAATCTTTAAAGCTAGGATATCTTTCTTTTGCACCATTCTACAACATGTCCGAGCCTCATGTATTTCTGACTATTTTTCAGATTTTGCTATGTGTTTGGACCCCAATAATGATTTATCGGAATGAGGAATTATTCAAATAAAACAGTTGTGAATTAATCAGGTAAAGATTTCGTTTATTACATGGAAAAAATGATGGTTTATATACTAGTGAATCTAAGTGGACTGATGGGAGGATAAGATACAAGTGTGAGGAGACATGGTGTGATTTAGTGAGAGTGAGACGATAGATTATTGTATCTATTGTCCATGAACATGTCATGTTGTTGAGTTATAAATAAGGAAAATGATCCATTGGGATATGTTCCTGAATTGTGTTCAGCATTGAGTTTACTTGAGTTTGACTTCCGGTTGGGAAATTGACACATCACCAAACCTCATCATATTCGATTTTCAATTATAAACTTTGGGTAAGCCTTCAGTGTCATTTTTAGGTACGGATTTGGGTTGTAAGAAAAGTATACAATAACTGTTTCTCTTCACACCACACTTTCCGAATTCCAATATCTATTTTAGTTGTCGAGACACGACCAAAACAAGGTCTTGCTGATTTTATAGGAGCAAGTTAGGTGGATAATGATTGATCAACACTTACGTCTATAAAATTCTCCAGTTGTGTATTGGAGTTTTATTCAGAGTCTTTATGACCATGTTAAAGTAACACATTTGCACAACATTTTGCTGTGCGCTTTATATTGGGAAAACGGAGATGATCTTCCATATATAAAGAAAATCTATTCCAAAGTATAAGGGAAAAGATGTTCTCTTAAAAAATATTATATATAATTACAATGCTTGCTTTGTTAAACTCCAGGAACAACTCGATCTCTATATCAATAGGGGAAGAAAGCTTTTGGTATGCAGTTTACCCGACCTTTAAAAAGGGCTTTTGTAATTACCGTTATATTTTGTTGTTTTTCCTCTCCACTCGATCAATGAAGTGAATAAATGTTAAAGTATAAAAAAAAAAGCTAAAAACCTAGAGAATACTGCATAGTATTTATTAGCTGTAGGACACTATGTCTCTCGCAATTTTTGCTTAAAAATTAGACTATGAAAAATCAGGCATTTTGGATTAAAAAACAGAATTTCGGCTTTTCTGTTTCATCCATTATTTTTCAATAGAATTTACTATTATCTTTGCACAGTTAGGCAGAGCACACCAACTCTTGTATCAATGTGTCGTATTATGCTTGGAGACTTTGTGTTGAATTTGACATTAAATATGCAATCAAAGTGTTTCGAAATGGGTTTTTTGGCTAACTGCTGAAGCATTCAGAACAGAAAAATGTGCTTGGTTTTAAATTCAGCTGCGTGGTGCTCAAGTAAAGGCCCTTGAGGTATAGCTGGTAACTATAATACCATAATGAATCAACATAAAATCTTTACTGTTTCAAGAAATCATTAACAAGTTGGGATTACCCCGATCGGCCCATTTGGGCCGACCCTTCCATAATAAATTTCTCCACAGAAATTGAAGATAACATGTTAAAAACTCTTTTCAATATTGAAATGGGTGTTCTTGTCAGCGATCTAATTGATTTTGTTTGAAAAAAGTGAAAATTGAGCTATCAGGGATTGATTTTCCGGAGGCTGTTTTGCCCGATTTTAATCAGCCCAAATGGGCCGACTTTTCGATTATATATAATTTGTATAGTGTATAACAATTTATAAAAAAAAAATTTATAGAAATGTACTTAAGTTAATGTAGAATTATTCAAGAGCTGTTGGCG
>MU619280.1:196239-215434 GCA_025201805.1 Parasitella parasitica
AGAAATGAAAAAAAAAAAAAAATAAACAGAATTAAAAATACATAATCATCTTCCCACTTCATTTTAGCATAGACAATCAGCATGCCAGTACTTACATTGAAACGTAAAGCTGGTTCACAAAGAACATATAATGCAGTTTTGATCGATCCACTATTTATGTAATATACTTTCATTTTTCCCATCATCGTCCAATATTACCATTATTCTTCATATCCATCTGAAGCCTGCACAAATGATGGATAAATATATTGATCTGCCATAATGTAGGATAGGAGATCATGATAGTGTACTTCAACTAAAGATTAAAGATTGTCCAATGATGTTTTGTTATACTTGTCGAAACAGGAGAATAAAGTGTTTGTTTCAAATCAGGTGAAGGTTATCTGTAACACAGATCTGTATGATTGACAAACAATAAGGTACTGTCAGATCAAAGATCAATAGCCTTGTAGTATAATAATACATCGTACCCTGTTAAGGATATGGTGTTGCTTGCAAATTATTCTTATCGATTAGTATCGACTAGTATTTTAAATAAATCACCAAAAATTTATGTTGTTGTAAAAAGTATAAATAGCAGATGCAAAGTTGAATCTTTAATAAAGTAATCTCAAGTTTTCGTATCTCGTTCAACATTTTATTTGTTACTTTTCTTATTTCGATCTTTCAGATCTCAACATATATATATATCACAAACTAATTTTACTAATTAACTAAAAGTCAAAGTTTGTTTAGATACTGGCCAGCAAAATATACTGCAACGGTATTTAAACCCTCACAGTCGACCCATTAATAAACGATATTCTTTAACAGTTTAATTTAACCCTTTTTTTAACTAATAATTTATTTCTGGTAAATCAGACATGGCTTAACTGCAATTTTTATAAAACCATATGCTATAAAATTATCAAAATCTTGTTTTGGCAGTATATCGACAGCAAAGATGAATAATGAGAATTGGAAAACGTGATAAGCTACAGTTATCGTACTAGTATTATGATGTATCTTTAGCGTGGACCCCAATTCCCTGTCTAAAAATGACGCTGAAGGTTGTCTCAAATTGAATTCTGAAAACCAAAAATGAGCAAAAGTAGCAGAATTTAAATAATGGTCAGAAATGCATGAAACTCGTAAATGTTATAAAAGGGCTCAAAGGAAAGTAGGATTTCGCTGAAGATTGTGTCTCAACCTTTAAATGGTTTATAGAGACATTAGACATTATGGATTGTTGTGCCTTGAAGCATGGGAAATGAAACGGTTTAAATTATTTGGCATTTTTTTTCGACCAGAAAATGTAAAAGTATGTGATGATAAAAGAACAGCATATCAAATGATAATGTAATTTGTCCCTTGCTGAAAACAGACCGATGATAATAGTAGCATTAGTAGTAAATCATGAATAAAAATGGTTGTGTAAGCAGCAGCAGACAATGAGAATGCAAATTTGATCTATGATTTGATTGTACCATTATTAGATAGCTATTTTTAGGAAGCCTTCACCTAAAGTTTGTATGGAGTGCAAACTGTTATTTCATCAAAGTGTGTCGTGGTATCCAAATAAATTTCAGAGGCCACTAAACTTTTTAGGCCACATACTTGTTTATATTTGATTCCCATCGATTCGGTATATTACATACAGAAACCAATATTCATGGCATTAAATCGTACAAAAATGGATGCTCTCCAAAACAACGGCGGATATTCAACATTCATTCTTCTTCATTGTCTCCACAACTATAAAATATGCAAGCCTTTTAATTTTTTGCTCTCTTTCTTTTGCAACAAAAAGAAAAAAGAAAAAAATGAAATTATCTTTAACCACAGCATTAGCTTTAGCTTTTCCATCTGTATCTTTGGCAACATCGTTGCTATGGCCAGCACCTCAAAATGCTAAATATGGTCAGCAGGAGCTTGAACTTGATGTAAGACATTGTGTGTTGCATTGTCATTGATTTGATTTGATGCTGATTTCTCTAGTTTTCTTAGACAACATTTCATATATCTGGACCTGATGTTAAGCAGTTAACGCATGCAATCGATCGCTATACAAAGCTCATCACTCGTGAAAGATGGATTCCCGTAAGCAACACTGGTTTTTTTTGTTTTCTTTGTTGGTCTAACATGGTTGTTGTATACATACATGAACTTTTAGGTACAAGCTCCTTTTTCTGTAAACAATGAAACCATCAAAACAAACGTATCAAGCACTACATTAGTTGCTTTGAACATCATTATCGAGGACGAGAACCAGGAATTAGAACACCTAGTAGACGAATCTTATGTTTTAGATATTCCGGTAGGAAGCGATATAGGTACTCTTAAATCCAAGACTGTATGGGGCAGTCTTCGCGGATTGGAAACATTTTCCCAATTGGTCCAAGCTCGCCCTAATCAAAATAGTGATGGGGAGGTAAAGATCAAAGACTATGATCAAGACGAAGAACCTGATTATGATAATGTTGGGTTTGAAGGCCTTTACATACCAAACACACCTGTTCGAATTGAAGATTCGCCAAAATATGCTCACCGAGGTTTGATGTTGGGTTAGTTGCGTTGTGATATAAACTAGAGATCGCTGAAAATCGTACTGAAAATAGACATATATAGACACATCTAGGAATTATTTTCCAGTCAATGATATTCTTCGGACGATTGATGCAATGGCATTTAACAAAATGAATGTAAGCGAGTAACTACGGGTCATCTAGCATATATCATAGTCTTGACGTTTATCCAATCGTCCTCTTGTTAGGTCTTTCATTGGCATATCACTGATTCTCATAGTTTCCCACTCAGGCTGAAGAATACTCCTGAGCTTGCTCATGAAGGTGCTTATAAACTGCATCAACGTAGACTAGTCTACACTGAAAAAGACATCAAGAAAATTGTTAAATACGCTCGCAACCGTGGTGTCAGAGTTATTCCAGAAATCGATATGGTAAATACTAAGCAATAATGTAGTTGCAAATACATCGCAGTCTAACTTTTTCTAAACTCAAGCCAGCGCATACTGGATCATGGGCGCTATCTCACAAAAACATAACGTAAGTGGCCTGAATTACAATATATGGGTGGCTTTGGTAACTCCTTACTTCATTATGTAGGACATGTTCAGGTGTTTATTATCTTCCTGGTGAGGATTGGAGTGAAAGGTTGGCTGCCGAGCCAGGAGCTGGACAGCTTAATCCTATCAAGGATGAGACCTATGAAGTTGTAGATAAGGTCATTACCGAAGTTGCCTCATTGTTTCCGGATAGCCTCTTCCATGGGGGTGGTGATGAACCTGTGTACAAGTGCTGGAAGCAAGATCAAGGTGTTGTCGACTACATGAAAAAACATAATGCAACTGGTGTCGATCTTTTGCATAAATTTTTAAAAGAGGAACTCAACATCATTCAAAAATCAAACAAGACTGCAATTCTCTGGGAAGGTTAGATATGAGTAAATCAAAACTGCTAATATACGTTGTTACTCATAAAATATGTAACCTGTTGTGTAGATGCTGTTACTAATGACGACTTGCCTATTTCCAAAGATGTGATCTTGCAGGTCTGGACAAATCCGGTGCAAAAGGCAGTTAAAAAAGGTTACAAGGTTATCGCTTCCAATTACAACTTTTGGTACCTGGATTGCGGACATGGAGGATGGGGGTAAATCAGGATCAACGCTCTTTCAAAAAGCAGACTAATGAAGTTTTCTTGTTTAGTGGCAATGATACCAGTTATGATGAACAAGTACCCCCCACCATTCCCGAAGCGGTTTCAAAGGTATTGGAAAAGAATGAAGTCTCTGACAATTACAATACACAGAATTGGGGAGGATCAGGTGGTGATTGGTGCAGGTAAATGCAAACAAGGTACCATAAAATCCCACATTTTTTAAGCTCATGTTCATACCAATTAAGCCCATTCAAGACGTGGCAAAGAGTGTATAGCTATGATGCTGCCTTTAATTTAACAGAAGCCGAGGCTAAAAATATCCTGGGAGGAGAAGTCGCGCTCTGGAGCGAACAGACAGATGAAACAACATTGGATATTAGACTTTGGTATACAAACTATAATTTGTACTACAATCCCTTTTCTTGGCTAATACTTATTTTTTACACACAGGCCCAGGGCAGCAGCAGCAGCAGAAAACCTGTGGTCTGGGCGGTATGACAAAAACAACATTAAAAGAGACATTGGGGATGCCATGCCTAGAATGTTTGATTGGCGTTACAGATTACTGAAAAGAGGAATTCGTGCTGAAGCATTGCAACCTTTGTGGTGGTAAGTTTTTTGTGTATTTGTTTGAATTTAAACTTGCTGACGCTGAACTTGTATAATTCCAACAGTGGCCAAAACCCTCATATGTGCGATGCTACTTACCCAGCTGTATTCCAAACAATGTAAAACTTGTTGTAATATATGCAATCATGTACATGTATAAATCATTACATAATAAATTATCCACAATAAAACTCGGAATCCAATTTATCGTGAACACTGCTTGTACAACTATTTACAGTAATGTACGGCATTACGGAGTCTGTGTGGTAAATGTAGATTACATAGAGCATTAACAGTATATGTGCGTGAAAAGTATACACATGCTACTATTTAAAAAGTTTTGGCATGCTCAACAAAAACGTGCTGCAAAATAGGGTATTTAGTCGGCATCTTATCGTTGGCCTCTCGCAAAAGGATATATACTGAACCATCAATTGTATCGGCCCTTGGACCGATATGGTGTTTCCTTCCCTTAGTGTTACACATGGTATTTGCTCATGAGATTTGTTATTACAGGTAAGGAGAGCTATTCCTTTATTACTCGATTTGCAATTCGAAGCAAGGTAAAACACGCTTTGTTCATGTGGATACGTAAGTACGTATTATAGAGCTAACTGAAAATTGACATGATACATCAATGTGATAATGAGGATCAAAATGTCGCTTGATACTGTGAGAAGGAAACTAGAATATACAAAATTATTGACAGGTCGTTTGTCTAGTTATTATCATTGTGTCTGATTAACACACGAGACATCGCGATTGTCAACTCCTCGACTCCTTATCGTAAATACCAAATCCTGAGAAATGACAGGGCTTTATTCACACTGCTATCAAGCGAAAAGTCATTGTTGTAATGCACAATAGAAAAAAATTACTCCTTGAATGATTAAGAAAGAATAGATAGGCATAACGAATGGTGATCAATGGATATAGAGACGATTTCACCTTGTTCAGGCTGATCCTTTCTTTTCTTGTTTTTTATTGTTGCTGCTGCTGCTGCTGTTGTTGTTGTTCTTGCTGTTTCATACGGTTATAACGTTCAAGGTCTTCATGTTCCTGCTTGAGATCTTTTAACCTTTGTTTTGCCTCTGAAGCGGCAAGCATTTGGTCTATGAAATTGTTAATTTTCAGGATATGAAATGCTTGAGAAGACTTACAGTAATTGCTCTTGATTAGCAACACCTCTAAACCGGCGCCCATCGCTAAACCGACACCAAATATTTTTGCATAGTATTTGCTGACTCCAGACATTCTTTTTTTTTTACGAGTATATATATTATATATACAAGGTTGAGAAAGGCAAGGAAGAGGGGAGGATAAAAATTTGTGTAGGGAAGGCAAGAAATTGACTTTAAATTACTATTTTTCTGTTTATTTGAAAGTATTAAGCTTGAGGTGTTTCTATATCATCTTGATACAGGTCTTCAGTAGAGTCCATGTTGCGTAAAGATTCTGTTAATTGCTCTAATTCTCTTTGCTTCTTACGCTCACTTCTTTCGATAGAATCAATGATTTTGCGATATTTTTCTGTCTTTACAAATTTGGGAACGGAATCCGAAGCCATTAAGCGACAAATGTGTTCATTGACTCTGTCAAACAATTTGAGCACTATTCTCAGACTTTGGGAAGCAGAGGGAGCAGTGATGAGTATGGTGGGCTTGCCTTGGCCAGGATAAGCTGGTATTACGGTGATAATAGATTGGATAACGTGAGCCATTTCTTGACATAGGGAGTGTTCCACGTTGAGCTCACATGGCGAGCTAGGGGCCAAGTAAGTTGACCAAATGTCGTATGCATCCTCTAAAAGGTCTTTCTGGTTCTGTGACGGAAGGGCAGGGCTTTGGTTACGGTATTTTCTGCGCAACGAACTGTAATCTATCCAGAAATCCAGGTTCTCTTCGCAAAAGTTGGCTCGTAAAAAGTCTTTGAATGGCGAGCGAAGTTTTGCATTCTCCAGTATGATTTTGAGCCGTGCAGAGTTACTTTCTTTTGGGTCTGCAGCAGCAGCGTGGTGCACGGTGGTTTCCATGGAAACGCTAGCAGGCCTTGACGATGCTGCTTGCGTGCTTGATTCCTCGACGACATCTGTGGTTGTAGTGATCAATAAAGAGTCGGGATCTTGTGAGAGTATTTCTTGGAGAGTTGCCTTTTCTTCTTCTGGGGACTCGCCGTTTTCTTTGGTGATTGTGTTGCTTCGTGATCGCATAACGTTGGATGTTGTTGATGCTACCCTGGACCGATCTGATAACTGTTGATTCATGGACGGTGGACAAGGCTGCTTTATAAGCTCAGAAACCACCTGCTTTCCTTTATCAGTGACAACAAACATTGCCACTTTGGATGCTTTTAGCGGTAGCGAGTGGTGTTTGGGATCTTGGAACTCGATCCAGTTATGTTTAATGAATTCCTGTGCAATTGCCTCTGCTTCTTCACGGCAAGTTACTGTGTTGTAATCTAATAGCCAGTCGCAGCACATTTGTGAAGAGAATACTGTTCGCATTGTCTTAGCAGTTTTCAGCTGTGCTGTTGTGCGACCAGACTTGGAGAGTGTGAGGAGATAGTTGCTCAGCATATGAACTCTTGAATCACCACCAGAAACGGTGGACGACATTGCAAATGGGGTGGTCAGAGACGGTGTGGATGAAGAGGTTGCTGATGATACAGAAGACGATGTAGACGAGGCTGGCGTGCTACTGCTACTCTGTTGTTGCCTTGATGAAACAGGCATTGAGCTTGCATTGCCAGAGCTACTCAATTCGCCGTCTAATGGCAGACAGGTCATCATGACTCTGAATATGACAGACATACAAGGACGGTTTAATATAAGCTGATCGTCGTCAGGGTTTCGGTCTAAACGAACGAGATGAATTGCTTCCATATGACTGAAGCGCTTTCGCAGTTCTGTCATGTCGACTTCAGTTCGCACGCAAAAATCTTGCAGCACACAGAGACCTTTGGGTGTTAGGTGCCAAAGGCCCTTTTCACGAAATGTTCTATTTTGCGGATCAACAGCGTTTTCCATTAATCGACAGTTTTGAAATTGCTGGCACAATGATTTTGCCATTTCTCGGGCCATGTTGAAGGTAGTTGTGGTCGTTGTTCTTTGTAAGCGAGATGAATCATTTGGATCAGGAATGCGTACAGTGTGAGAAAAGCGTAGATTCCCCAGTGCCTGAATAGCATCTTCAGATGAGAATGTGTTGTAATAATTTCGAAACAAGTATTTGTGTGTGTTCAGTGGTATCTGAATTATGAGCGCAGCGAATAGATCATGTATGTCCTGGGAAATGTCATCAGTGTGTGTTTGTGTGTATGTAGAGAAAATACTCATGTACCTTCAAGTAAGGACGCCCATCAATTGTGAATTTCATTATTGATGTGTAGGCTTGTTGTGACACATTTGACTCCATTTTTTATACTCTACAAAAAAAAAAAAAAAAGAAAAAAAAAAAAAAAAAGAGAAAAAAGAAAAAAAAAAAAAAAAAAAAGCAAGTTATAAAATCAGGACACAAATTTATAAACCTCAAGTTATTAATTAGAGTTCATCTAAAATAAGGAGAAGATTAATTGTTGTTACAAGTTGTGGCTCCTTGATTTTTTTCTTTTTTTGTATTTTTTATAACGTGTCTACATGTGTGTCATTTTGAGCGCTTGGACCTTTGGCTTATTAATTTGACGTTGGCAGTCTACATTTCTTATCAGGCTATAAAACATACTATTTATCTACGATTAATCTTTTATTGTTCGCTGCTACGGCTAATTATATGCTTGGTCCAACAAGAAGTTGGTTGCCTTTTCCAAGTCTTGATCATAGCGATCCAATGCTTCTAATGCAGAGGCAGGGTCAAATCCCATGTTGACTAATTCTGCAATATGACTGCCTTGAATAGTATCCAAATCATATGCAAAGCTGTTATTATCATTGTTATTATTTATGTTTGTGTTTGTGTTTGTGTCTGTGTTTGTGTTTGTATTTGTGTTTGTACTATTAGATGTTGGTGTGGGTAATGAAGGTGGTGTTATTGAATGCTGCTGAATACTGCCGCCAATGCCGTCAAAACCACTGCTGTTAGCTCGAACTTCAGCAGCGGTTGCAGACGCGCTAACAGACGACGCATTACTGATGCTATCTGTCTGATGCTTTTTGCTACTCTTCTTTCCGGCCTTTTTCTTTTTCTTATCTTGGCTATCGAGGCCTGGGAAATCAAATCCCCCAAAGCTCTTGGCCCAAGACACGATATTTTTCTTCTTCTTGTTTTTTTTACTGTCATCCGATCTTGCATTAGGCTCTTTCTTCCCCTCATTTTTGATACCGTATGTTTGTGTTCCTTCTTCATTCACCCCTCTACTAACGCTATCATCTCCTTGATTCTCACCCTTTAATAGGTCGTCTGTAGTCATGGCATTGGTATTCTCGAGTGCAAACTGTGTAGATGCTCTCATGACAGATGTAGGTCCTGTTGCAGTGATCGGGGATGCTTGCACATTAGAAAATGCAGGTGCAGACTGATCAAGCGAGCCATTTAATCCATCTTGAATAGCAGTCGAAAACGCATGTTGATCTCGTTCTTTCTCTCCAACTTTATTTTCATCATTTGTTTGGAAAGCGTTATCGAAACAAGATTGGACAAAGGGGCTTTTGGCGGAAATTCCTTCTTTGTTGACATTGCCATTATTCTTAATTGACACGGCAGCATTTTTCATGTCGTTATTAGTAACTGAAGCAGCAGCATGAATACCTGGTGATCGTGTAACAGCAAATACAGAATCAAATTCAGTTTCTTGATTTGGTGCTTCTCCGTTCTCATCCTTATTCTCGTTCTCGTTATCTTGCTGCTGCTGGGTAAACCTTGGATCTGAAAAATACTCATCAAATTCATCATTGTCATCGCTTTCGAATCCATGGCCAGAAGTCGAAGCTGGTGGAGCGAAAGCCATTTGGAGATCTTGGGTGTCCTTAGTTGGTGAAGAGCGATGAGCAGGTGGTGGAGCAGGAGGCTTCTTGGAGTGTCTAACAGAAGATGCTGCTGGCGCATTATAACTAGCAGAAGATGCGCTTCGTTTTGATTGTGGCGGGGGCGGTGGGGCAACGCGATGTGAGCTACTGTTGGCGCTAGCAGTGAACGGATCCGACATGTCTGAGCCAGATAGAGAACTCACCATAACAGGTTCGTCCTCTTCTTGATCTTGTTGTAGCTGTTCTTGTTGTTGGTCTTGGTTCACACCGAAAATGGCATCAAAAGGAGTCGTATGTTCCATAAAGGGTTGATCAGTGATCTCCGCAATTACAGGTTTATTTGTATCTGTAACAGGGGCTATTTGTTGGTTTGTCTCAGAATGGCGAGTGGCATGTAATTCATGAGTTGGTGCATTAACAACGGCAGTAACGCCATGATCAGAAATTCCTTGTTTTGGATTAGTTTCGCCGTAAATTTCAGGTACATTATTGTTTTCTTTGTTTTCCGTAGGATGGTCGATCATAACAAATTCATTTTCATCGTGTTTATCTTTTGCTACTGCAGGGACACTTTTTGGGATAGCAGGTGCTTCATCTACTGCATCAAAAAAATCATCCGTGCTTTCGGTTCCATCAGTAAAATCTGCTTCGCTAGTTTTGTTTTTTAGCCCACCAAGAGCCTCAGAAGCAGCAGCTGCTGTACCAATACCCGCGGTACTCTTGGCAGCAATCTCTGCAGGTCTTGATCGTTCCTTTTCTTGATTCAATTCGCTCTCTTTTCTTTCCAATCGTGCACGTTCCTCATCAGCCAAGCGATTCATTTCTTCTTTTAATTGAGCTGCCTTTACATTTTCTTCCTCTTCATCCTGTTCAAGCTTCAAGCGTGCTTTCTCTTCTGCCTTTTGACGAGCCTGCTCTGCTTCATTAGCAGCAATAATACGAGCTGCTTCCTCCTCTTCCTTTTGCTTTTGCTTGAAATTTGCTTCCTCAATCAAGCGAGCTTCTGCGTCTAGTCTATCTTGTTTTTCCTTTTCAACAGCTTTAAGGTCTTCTTCTTGCAATCGTCTTTCTTCAGCTAATCGTGCTTCTTCAGCCACTCGCGCTTCTTCAGCTACTCGCACTTCTTCTTTTCGTCGCTCTTCTTCAGCTAATCTTGTTTCTTCAGCTAACCTTGCTTCTTCGGCTAGCCTAGCTTTCTCGGCCAATCTTGCTTCTTCTTTCAACCGTTCTTCTTCTGCTTTACGTGTCTCTTCTTTAAGGCGCTCTTCCTGAGCTATTCTTACCTCTTTCTCAAGTCGTTCTTCTTCAGCTTTACGAGCTTCTTCCTCAAGACGCTCTTCTTCAGCTTTACGAGCTTCTTCCTTAAGACGCTCCTCTTCTGCTAATCTTTCTTCTTCTGCTAATCTTGCCTCTTCTGCTAGCCTTTCCTCTTCTGCCTTACGAGCCTCTTCTGCTAGTCTTTCTTCTTCTGCTAATCTTGCCTCTTCTGCTAGCCTTTCCTCTTCTGCCTTACGAGCCTCTTCTTCTTGTCGTTGGCGTTCCTCTTTAGCTTTTAGAGCAGCTTCCTCTTCCTCTTGTTTACGTTTGAGCTCAGCAGCAGCAGCAGCAGCGACCTTTTTTTCCTCTCTTCTAGTACGACGCATAGCAGCCAATTCTTGCTTCTTTCTATTTTCTTCATGCAAAGCATCCAATTCTTTTTCCAGCCGCATGGACTCCATCTGAACATTATGCATGTTACGACGTAGTTTTTCATTTTCCAACTGACCAAGTTCAAGTTCCTGCTTTGCTTGCGTCAATTGATCGTGGACTTCCTTCATTTTTGCTTCAGCAGCCTCTAAATCCAATTGAGCGGAAGACCAAGTGGGTTGCTCTTTTTCCAAATCAGCCTTAAGTGAATTCAAGGTGCTGTCTTCTACTTCTTTTCGGCTGTTAAGATTTTCCACTTGGGTTTGGAGATCCTGTTTCTTTTCACGTAAAAACCCAAGAGATTGAACTGCTTTTTTGTGCTGCGCTTCAATGTCGACAGTTGTTTTCTTTGTGGATGTAATTTCGTTTTGAAGTATGTTGACCTTAGTTGTCTCTTCAGAGATAGACTCATTTCCAAAGTCGCCTAACAAATCATCTACAGAAGATGGTTGTACTGTTATCAGTGTTCATGTCTACGTGTGTCAAAAGTAAACTTACGCTGAGCAGGCTCTGCAGTGCGCAATGGTGCAGTCATGCTTCGTGAAGGCATAGCTGTTGTACTGCCAGCAGTAGGCAGAGTTGGTGTTGGAGGCGGAATCAATGATTGAGGCAGTGCAACAGGCAACGACTGACCTGTCAATTTTTTGTGAATGAGGTGCATTGCAATTGCAAACTCGTTTGCATTCAAGACACCAGTGCTTCCAATGTCTGCTAAATCCCAAATCTTTGCTAATTCAGACTCTGGTAATTTTGAATTCTTGAAAAAATCAACAGCATCAGCACCCTGTACAAAACCTGCATGCGTTTTATCCAATTTTGCAAAAAACATATCGTATTGAGCCTTTTCTTGAGCCGTTACATCCCATTCATGTTGCTGACCAAGTGCCGGTGTGGGAGCGAATGCCATATTACCAATACTGTCGATCTTTTTGGCTCTAGACTTTAATAAAGGCGACGATGAAATGGGTTTCGGCGAAGACACCAGCGTTGTATGCATGATATTGTTATCTGAAGATGCTGCTAGATAGACATCGGGCGGTAGGATAGATGGTAACGATGATAATGACTTTTCCATAAGTTTAGCAATGTAATGCATGGCTACCACAAATTCAGTCTCATCCAAAAATCCACATTTGCGAATATCAGCCAAGTTCCTATTTGCATAGTGTTAAATAAAAGAAATTCGACTGGCGTTTGACTCATCGTTTAAATTTATTACCAAATTTGACTTAGCTGCTCATTAGGTAATCTCGACTTGGCAAAAAGGCTTTTGGCGGTTTCAGCGGGAATACCGTTGGGCGTGGGATGCTGACCGCTGTAGATGGATTGATACTTTTTCTTTTCTTGAGGTGAAATTGCCAAAGTAGAGGTTGAATTCAAGCTACTGCTGCTGGATGAATTCATCACCTGGACACCTTGAATTGTCGGCAATGGTGTAACTAGATGGTGGAAACATCAGTAAGAAGATTCACCTGTGTATGGGAGCATCTCCTAATTTTTTTTTTTTTTTTGCTTACCAGTAGACAATAAAGGTTCTTTTGCTTTAATTTTATGTTGAGCACAAGCAATGAGTTTAAGGGCAATAGCAAATGTGTCTGGAGTCAGATATCCAAGATTCTTTTCGTCGGTAGTTTCCCAAATCTTGATGAATTGAATTAGCTACTTACCGCAGGAGTGGACAACAATGTCATACTTACTTGAGACAAAACATCGTTCGGTAGGCCAGACTTTGCAAAAAACTGAACTGCTTCCATGCCAGACACTTCATTGGGTTTGCTCTTCGCAGCAACACTGAATAATTGCTTGTAGGCAGCGACTTCTCTTGGAGTCAGTTGAGACTCCCAAGACATGTTGATGTTATTTTTTTAATGGTTAATACAGGAAGAAAAAGAGCTGGGAACAGCAAACTGAAAGTAGAGACAAATACACAAAAGCATCTCCGCCCCCATTTGTTATTGTACAGTACATGAAAAAGTATCGTCATTCGCTCCCAAAACATACAGAGAACCCTTGTGATACATGTAATGCGGAAAGTCCATCATCGTCCATTCAGTAGGTTTCGGTTTTACAGAGGCTGAAAAGGCAATACTAGCCAATTGTCTTTATTTACAAAATATCCATTTGAGTTGAACAAGGCTAATCAAAATATCCGCATTTATCCTTTGCAGTCGTGTCTTTCCCCTTTTTATCTTTGTTGATTATGTTTCCAGAGAGAAGTAAAGCTGCTTTGGGGGTGCTTATTTCTATATTGATCTCAAGTCTTGTTATACCGCCTATAATTCAAGCATGGAACTGGGGAGAAGGTAGGCTCAGATGCATCTTGCGTTATATACACTAACGTGTCATTCTTAAACAGATGAATTTCGTTTGTTTGAACTTGCCACCGAAATGAATAAAAATCAAACAGATTTTTACCAATGGTTGGGTATACAAGTATTGTCTACTTCAATAGTATAGTTTCATGTATTCGAGACCAATTAATTTGCTTTCTATCAGCCAACAGCAGACACGATGGAAATTGGACAAGCACATCGACGACTTGTGTTGAATCTCCAGCAAGTAATCCACTCAACCAAATGATATTTTGGCTTGCTAACTTTTTATAGCTAATAGTCCAGAGACATCAACTGATGTGGATGCCAATGAAAAGTTTGCAATTACAAATCAAATAGCCTACGTACTCAAATCGCCTACTCTGCGACCATTGTATGATTCGATTCTCGAGAATAGCGTCAGGATTCCTATGTGGAAAGGATTCGCACATGCATATGAACGGTATAGAATGGGTTTTATGGTTGTTATTGGAATTGGCGCTATGTGCATATTAGAATACATCAAAGCATGGGATACTTATATGACTGAAAAGCTAGCATTTGATCAATTTGTATCTAATGCAAAGCTTATGGCACAAAAGATATCAGACAAACACGCAGCTGCAAAAACACACAGAAGCTTTATGGATTTAGGCAATCGAACCATTCGATGTGAAATAACACCAACTAAAGATATATTCATCTTCAATGAAAAGAATGAAAAAGTGCCTTTATTGTCTACCAACCTATTAGAAAAGCCAAGTATCTTGAATTCTGTTATTTTGTGTATTCCGTTACAGTTTGCAAAGAAGCATTTGTGTCGTAAATAAAAGGTACACAAGCAAAAAAAAACCTGGTGTTACCATATAATTTCGATGTGTTCTGTTTATTTTTATCTCTTTTCTTTTCTCTCTCTTTTTTCTGTTTATTCTATAATAGAAATGTCTGATTTTGGCGATTTTAGCTCTTCTACAAACGACCCCACTGCCGATTTCCTTGCCCGTGAAAGAGCTGTGTTGGGTGGAGATGCTGATATTTTCACAACGCTCGACGATAACACACCTTCTACTGTCTTTACAGCCACACCTGATCTCTTGGATCGTTCCAGTGCTCAAAGTCAATACGGTATCATGTCGCCTAGCACACCTGCCAACGATTATCCAGCATTTGAATCTAGCTATCCCGAAGCCGAGAATTTAGAGACTTCTAAGGTAACAGAGAAATACAGCTATTGCTGACTGAAATTAATAATAAATAGGCTTTCCACAACGCTATGTTGCCTGACGAAGAACCTGATGTTGTTAGGTAAGTGTATCACAGTTTAGCTCCACTTGATCCTAAAGTTCGAAACCAAACAGACAATGGCGCGAGAAACAAAAGCAACTGATTTCTAAAAGAGATGAAGAGGAAAGCCACAAAAAACAAGAAGTCTTTAATAAGGCTCGAGAAGACATTGATAAATTCTATGAGAACTATAATGATAAAAAGCAAAAGGCTATTGAGGAAAATAGGTTTGTTTTAGTATCCTCATTGATGAACACAATATCTAGAATCATTGATTTAGGGAACGTGAAAACAAACTCTTAAAGAGCCGTGAAGAGTCGTCAGCGTCTACTAATATCTGGACCAGTGTCTCTCGAGAAATCGACATCTCCAATGCTAAAGCGGCATATCCTACCAGAGATGTTTCTAGAATGAAGAGCATTATTTTGGATCTTAGAAAAGATCAAAACGCACCGGGAACGATCATTTCTTGAACAAGGGATAATTGAAATAAACTCAATTTTCTTTATACTTTGCGTTTTTCTTTTCCCCCCTTTTTTCTTGTCTATTTTCGTGTTTATTTCTTTCTTTTTCCCTTACTGACTACACTGCTTGAATATGAATCATGCTAGTCAAGCATTGTTTCCAGTAGACGTGGATATTGACTACTTTCAGCATTTACAACGCTATTCTGCACTTTACAGAATTCTGCTGGCAACTCCGTATTCGACAAAGTTAACATTTAAGCAATGGTATAGAATTAATTTAAAGCTGGTGAACGAGTTAGATTTATCCATGACTGGACAGCAAAAAGGCAATTGCTGGCTAGAAGTAGGATGCCAATTGCTAATGGAGAAAAACAAATCGATTATTCCGTGCAAAGATTCTTCGATCCAATGCCGCCCTTTACAGCATGATGCATGGGACTCTACCACGGCTTCAGATATTGCTGGATTCCAAAATGACACTGTAGGCGATTTAGAATTCATGGTATCGTTACGAGACGAAGGCTATGTCAGCTCATCAACTACAAATGCGAAGTACTATATTCAGATATACCCTAAACCACAAAAGTATCCGTCAATCATGGCATTTCCTCTCATGATTGGCCCAGTAACAATGGAAGAGCCATCAATTCATGCTTCAAACAACAATTCGTGGAAGGAGCCCAGCACTTCGAATGCCATATTTCACGGATATCAACTGCAAGATAGCTCTTTTTTGGTAATTCGAGAGGATTGGGATTTGGGCACACCTGGCAAAATGTGGGATTCCGCACTTGTATTATCACAGTTAATGACGGACAAGATTAACCTTGATCCAGACTACTTCCGAGGAGGTCGCTTCATAGATTTGAGTGCAGGGTAATTTCTATCACCACGTATACGCAAACAAAACTCTTAACATCAAAGGATACATAGAACTGGTTGTCTCGGTTTGTTGATTGCAGCTTTATACAAAAACATATATCGAGATCATAAGCATAACATGCCGCTAATCACATTGACTGATCTACCAGAGGCACTCGATCTGATAAACCAAAATCGCTCGTATAACCACCTGGAGGGCTACACCAGTGTCAAACCACTTGAATGGGGAAATTACCATGATGCACAGAGTCTTTTAGTAGAAGGGCCGATTCAAACGGTGATTGCATCGGATGTTTTGTATAGGCCATCAACCTTTTCCAGTTTGGTAAGTACGCTGGTTTGGCTTAGTGACGAAAACAAGGGTCAGATCGAGATATATGTGGGCTATAAACGACGAGGTTTGGCATTGCATGATGAGACAAAGTTCTTTGATTTGTGTGCTGAAAGCTTTGAAATTATAACATTGTCTGGTGCAGAAACATGTATAAAGAGAAAAAACAATCTCGAAGGCTGGATTTCGACTGGAGGGGATGTCAATGATGTTTACAAAGGCACCGGTGTCAACGTTTACAAACTTGTTCGTAAATGAAAATTTTTACATTTCATTAGAAGATTTTAATGCCCAATTTATATTTAATAACCTCATACCTCTATTGATTATTCACATTATTCATTTAATCTTAGTATACACACTTTTTCTATAGCATATATACCTGACCTCTGTATATAAGAATATACATATTAAACATTCGCATGGAATTTATTAAATTCAATCCTCGTATAAATGTCTTTGTCTTGATAGGCATTATGTACTGGCAAATAAAGCTAACTATTTGGGAGATACATCGTAAAAGCGCTCAGAAGCAAATATATACAACCATACTGATTGATATTACTTTAATGGCCAGACTTATTATGTCCAGACTTAAATCATCTGATTTTTTCATTTTTTTGGTGCCACTCTCCCGCGATTGACGCTGAATCCATCGAAAACTAAGAAAAAACAGTGCCAGGATTAATTGTGGAATCGGTATAGTCGTTGTATGGATTCACGGAAAAAAATATAATAAAAAAACAATAATGTCAACTTGATGAAGGTATAGGTTTTTATTATCAAATCGACAGGTGTATAAAGCTGCAGTTCATCTACTGGCCAGGTAGATGAACCTTTATATACTTGAACTGTGGATAAATGTTCTATTCTCGCAATTTAACGTATACGACAATACTACGTAACTAGCATCTTAACTTTGTGCTAACCAACATATCAGCAGACTCAAGATAACCTAAATCTATTTGAGTGAGGAGATAGACTTTACCCGAGGTAGTACCCTGATCAATCTTCTATGCGAAGATTATTAATATCGATCCATAAGCGTATATCATTCCTTGTATAGTCTTATCCAGTCTATATTAATAGTAGTACATGTCTGAGTGTATATCACTTGGTATTCATCTTAGCATATATCGGTATATGTAGCATGTCTATAGCATGTCATAAGCATATCTATAGCATTGTACATATTCTGCAAGTCTGTAGTACATGATGTATCTGTAGCTAGTATCATGGATATAAGTATATGTCTTGTAGTGCGTATCTAGAAACTGGGAATACGCATCTGAAGCATAGATCTTATATAGCATAAGCTCGTAGCATACAGTATACTAAATCTAGTAAATGTCTAAGGCTCGTGTCGAGATATAAGTATCAGTCTATAGCGTCATCCATCCTAATGGTGCCGTCTCTAGCTTATATCTTATATAGTATAAATCTGTACAGTAGCCGCTCGATTTAAGGCTGTTCGATATAAGGCTATTCATGATATAAGGCTACAATTTTTTTGAATTTTTTTTTTAAGCAGGGAGTTAGCCTTATTAGCCTTATTCGATATAAGGCTGAAAATTTTCGAAATTTTAGCCTTATTTTACAGTAAATTGACGGTATTTAAATTTGTGTTGTGTTGAAAACTGAGCATTATGCTACAGATTTCGTACTTTTGCTCGATAGTGAGACGCTCTCTTGATTGTCGATTAATGCTCATAATATAATTGTTTGTCAAAATATGCTTTTTTAAGAATAAAGAAGTAAATGGATTTGACTGGACATGTGTCAAATTAATCTAATAGCTGTAGTACCGTATCAACTATGCGTGTGACTGTTTTAAGAGTAATAGTCACATGCACGATATAAGGCTATGTTCGATATAAGGCTAAAAAAAGCTTGCAAAAAAAGTAGCCTTAAATCGAGCGACTACTGTATTGCACATCTTATTATCTGTGCGCAGATGTAGTTTATATCAATTTAAGGTAACTGTGTTATGTCAAAAGTCTGATAAAATAAATCTGCCAAAGAATTACACCTTTATTCATAATACATCTCTCGATGTATTATATACACATTCATTACACTAGGGTTCTACTGTCTAGCTGCATAATGTAAATCATGACTACCCATGATTTACTGTAAGACCCTGGGACTGATCTGAGATCCTGATGTGAGACTTTGCCATGTTATTGATATAACAAACTGGATGAATCTAGAAGTGGAATGCAGATCATCATAGTGAATGTATTTCACACACTGGTCTATACAGCTATGATTCATTGCGCATCAGAGATGATATTAAGGATCAGTCCGAAGATTCCGAGGATATATTTGCAAAGTCTAGTGTATTCGTATATGAAAAAAAAGAGATGGTGCTGAGACATTGTTGACATTACCGGAATTTTTTTGCTCATACATCCGTAAGTCTCAAGTCGACAATACAGATGATGAGGCAACTTTGCAACGACGGGAATTCATGAATAGGCAATATTACAGTCAACACTTGCCCAAAAATGTCCCAAGTGGAAAAACCAATTTTGTATTGCGTGCTCGTGGCAAGAGATACTAAAGACTAAAAGGGTTTAAGGTATGTGCAAATCGTTACATATTTTTGATAATTAATAACTTGCTTTTCTAGGTCTTTAAATTGGCATCTACAGGCGTAACTGCTCACAATATTACCGGACAAACTCTTCATCGGTTTTTTGGAATGGTAAATCGATACGAGATTCCAAACTTTCAAAACTTAGATAAATACATCAGGCTATATCCCAAAATAATACTTCTTATTAACGAATATTCAATGATTGGTGCTTCACTATTGAACTCGATGAACGATTCACTTATCAAAACCACAAACAGACCCTCTATTATGGGTGGCGTCAGAACTGCAATAAAATTGGGATCAATTTTATGTGAAAATAAAAAAAAGTAAAAAAATAAAGCCAGAGAAATACAATTATAGTCTTTCCACCTTTATTTTCGATTAAAAGAAAACTGAAGAAAACATA
>MU619281.1:0-14418 GCA_025201805.1 Parasitella parasitica
AAGTCATATAAATCAAATCGAATTACAAATACAATTTAAGACCTTATCAATGAATGTCGTGTGAAGGAAAACACTCCTGATCAAAGTGCTTTCCCTTACACAATAGACATTCAGAATAAGAATAATAATGACAAAATATCAATTATGGCCGCTCGTCATTCAACGAGTTTTTCCCATCACTCTAGATAAGGATATCTTTAACAGAATAACTAAAGTGTGACGATAGCATAGCCATCCGAACACGGCCAGCCAATGTTACGCAAATCTCCATCAATGGTGAAGCATTCAGCATAATCTGCTTCTCCTTAAAACCTAAAATTAAACAACGCATTGACTCCAGGATCAATGCTTCATTCATGAGAAGAACTGATATACAACAATTCAAATCCTATAAATACTAAGATGTTTTTCTCTAGATAAAACCTCAGTATACTTTTACAATAAAGAACCCCAAACTTGATTATAATTGTTATGTCAAAAGTCTGATAAAATAAATCTGCCAAGAATTACACTTTTATTCATAATACATCTCTCAATGTATTAAATACACATTCATTACACTAGGGTTCTACTGTTTAGCCGCATAATGTAAATCATGACTACCCATGATTTACTGTAAGACCATGCTGGGACTGATCTGAGATCCTGATGTGAGACCTTGCCATGTTATTGATATAACAATAATTGTAATTTCATATCGCTTTTATTTTTACTTTTTTTTATTTCGTAAATCTTTCAAAGTTACTGCAATATCATGAAAGGTTATGTAGGTAGTAGATAAAATCCGATTCTTTATTGACTAGATATATATGAATAAGTTCTTTTATTATCCCAAATCGTTATAATATTTCAAAAGGATTGATGTGAACTACTGGCAGTCTTTCACACATCTTATTTGAATTAGTAAGACATTTCTTTATTAAGAACCGTGTCCTTGAGAACAACATTGAACATGACAAATATCATCATTAACATTCCACATATAAAGACAATTGTACACCTTTGTACTCCTTATAAACCACGATCGTTACTGCTTTCCCATGAAGCCTAAATTAGAGACAATCCAGTTACTGCATTAGTAACATGAAATATACAGATTATATTTTATATAAATACACATCCAAGATCTTTCAACTTGATGGATCTTGGCTTACATTTTTTAACTTTGAATAAATATCGAAGAGTTGTAATTCTATATCCTTTCCACTTTTTTATTACATTTTTTTTATCGCAAGGATAACTGGTATTATATGAGCTTGATTCAGGAAGGTTAAGAATCTTTTGATACGAGTATTGGGCCTTATATCTCATTAACAGTCTGATTGTTTCATATTTGATAATACGAGGTAAAAGGAAATTCGTGGCGTAACATTGGAATATTAACCTTTCAACAACGAAAAGACGAGAAACTTTTTTTTTTACATCGAAGAAGTAAATGCAGATCTACAAACGTTTATTAATGCTGACGGGCATTGTCAACTTGATGGAGTACATTGACAGCATTTAACGTCGGCTAGATGGAAGGTACAGATAACTCGAACCAAATTTTCAAACGTAGTTGATTAAAGAACTGTAGATCATCTCCTAATGCTGCTTTGATGAATCACGAAGGACGGTACCAAAAGATCCCAGGCCTTCTATATCCCCGATATTTCAGAAAAGATGTGGAATTACTGATTACAACTGATACACGTTTTGCGAGATACATAAAAAAGAACAAGACGCAGTAATTTCATAATTGATAAGATTGTTATCAATCATAAAACCGCTTATGCGATTTATGAGATAAAACGTTTTTATTATTTCATGATGATCACCTTAATGGTGCAGGGTAATAGTCGTCCTAAAAACAAAGAAGGAAACGTTGAGAACTATAACGTTAATTATTCGGTTTTATAAAAAACATGCTTCATAGTTGCAGCAAAAGGTACTTTCCCTCCCGCCCTCCCGATCTACTTTTTCAATTATCTCTTTCTACACCGCCGTCTTCCTCTTCCTCCTCCTTTTCTTCCTTCTCTTCCTCTCCCTCTTAATTGTCATCTTCGCTGTTGTCTTCAACTTTGTCTTTCTCAGCACAACTTTCGACATCTTCATCTTCGTCATCCTTGTCACTATCATCTTCTACATTGCTCCAAACTACTTCTGAAATCCAGCTGGACGAGTTGAACTTCTTTATCTTCCTTGTTTCGTTTACAATTCTTTCCATTGTATCTTCATCCGCTAGTTGAGAAGTTTCATAGATTCGTTTTAGATTATCAATGAGGGTCTCCGTATTCGCAGGAGTGTTAGTATGTCAATAAACCGCCATCTCATTTTTTTTTCTTTTTTACCTCTATCAATGCCAATCCGTCAATCATTTCTTTAAGATTATCTTTTATTTTTACAGTGGTGGTGGGGAAACGAAAGGTTGCTATTTCTTGGAGAACGTAAATACTCTTATTACCTAAACGCAAGATAAGTACATGAACATTCAAGCCCATGATTTGGATAACTGGAAAGAGAATTTTCTTGACACTTGCAACATCCAGATAGGGAATTGTGGCGAGGAAGTTGTTGATATGACATTTGGTGGCGAGAACTGATTTGAGGCGATCGCCGTATAATTTTGCTTTTGTAGCCTGCTTTGCTACCTCTCCGTTCATGCCGTCGACTATCACTTCTTCATGACTAAATAATACTAATCGAAGATCCAATTTGAATTTGAGACTTTTTTTGGGACAAGGATCAGAAATAGAGTCTCTCCTATTGATTGAAGCCATTTTAATGATCATAAAAAAAAGGAATACACTTATTAAGTTCTTTTGAATAAATACCAATGGAGGACGACAGAGGGGGAGCTAAAAAAAAGTCTCTAACACAGGACCCCAAAATTTTATTTGGAGGTCCATTTCCGTATAATTTGCTCTTGCTTCTTTACTAAGCATCCAAGTTTTTTCTGCGTGTATTCTCAAACTGCATACACAATGATAATTAGTAAAGTTCTATTTAATGAAATGTAGACATAACTTACACGTGCTCGTATATTTTCTTGATATTTTTACTTTTGAGTTCTATAGTTGTGTGTCGTTCCTAACACAATTGTGGTTGCCTCCACTCCGACATCGGGTGTGGTTATAGGCTCTCAAGCCACGCTGATCTGCCATAATTATAGACAGGAGATCATGGCAATGTACTTCAATTGAAGATTGAAGATTGTCCAATGATGTGATGTGATACGCTTGTGTAAATTGGAGAATAAAGTCTCTGTTTCAAATCAAGAAGGTTATTCCTGTAAGTAACACAGATCTGAGCACCAGGATAAAGGTTAAGGCTCTGTCAGATCAAAGACATGTAGCCCTTGTTGTATAACCTCATATCGTACCCTGTCAAGTAGATTGTCACTGTGAATTAGTCTTGTCAATTAGTAATCTAAATAAGTCACCATAAATTTATGTAGTTGTAAAAAGTATAAATGGCAGATGCAATTTCGATCTTAAATAAAGAAGTATCTTTAAGTTTTCGTATCTCGTTAACATTTGGTTTTTATTATCTTTTTAATCCAACAACGCCAACTGATAGAACAAGACGACTTTGCAGTCAAAATCGACTTATAAAAGGATGCCTACGTAGTGGTACCTATCCACACGGAATCGAGGAAGTACTTGTCATTCGAACACAGAGGTATTGTATACCGTTATTCATCACTAGTGTTTGGGATGAGTTCCTCCCCTCTTGTCTTCGCCAAATTGACTCGGTTTGCCTTAGAATCGCTTCGCCAGAAGGGTATCCGAATGGCAAACTACTTGGATGACACGTGCATTCTGGGCAAGACGAAGGCCGCATGTCAATCCTATGCGGAACAAGTAGTGAAACATTTACAAATTTTAGGATTCATCATCAACTTCGAGAAGAGCAATCTGACCGCTGCTCACATCCAAGACTTCTTGGGTTTCAGTTCAACACCAAGAAGATGAAGATCAGTGTGCCGCAGAAGAAGATGAACAACCTGTTCTCGCGTATCAAACAGGTCCGGAACTCGACGAAGAGGCGATCATGTCGCTGGATTGCAGGCCTACTTGGCAAGTTGACGGCGATGCTTCCCGCCATAGGAGAAGCTTTACTCCATTTGCGCTTCTTACAAAGGCATTTGGCCAGAAGCCTTCGTTATCTACATTTCGATTCGGAAGGAGAGTGCGTTCTTTCTCAATGTTGAGGTCTGCAAGATCGAAATAAGAAAAGTATAATATAAAACATTGAATTAACGAGATACGAAAACTTGAGATTACTTTATTAAAGATTAAACTTGCATCTGCTATTTATACTTTTTACAACAACATAAATTTTTGGTGACTTATTTAAAATACTAGTCGATACTAATCGATAAGAATAATTTGCAAGCAACATCATATCCTTAACAGGGTACGACGTATTATTATACTACAAGGTTATTGATCTTTGATCTGACAGTATCTTATTGTTTGTCAATAATACAGATCTGTGTTACAGAAGATAACCTTCCTGATTTGAAACAAATACTTTATTCTCCTGTTTCGACAAGTATAACAACACATCATTGGACAATCTCCAATCTTTAATTGAAGTACACTATCATGATCTCCTAACCTACATTATGGCAGATCAATATTTGTTGTCAAAAAAGTCAGATTCCTACTCGCACCTGAACTCCAGCCGATCGGCAATCGCATCAGTGTTCAAGATCATTTACCCACAACGGCCGCCTTTAGCATCGAATCAGCTTATCATCGATTTCTTCAGCGCTAAGAAGAGAAGTGCGCCTTCTTTGCCAAACGTGCGTCAAGAGACGTTTGATATAGCTATTATCAATGCTCATGTCCGTTCTTTGGGAAAGACTGAAGATCTTTCTTTTGCCTGTTTACAGCAAAAGGCCCTGTATCTTCTAACCATCGCAACTATGTGGCAGCCTCGATCGGATATAGGAACACTGCAATTTCGCGATATCACATTCAACAAGAAAGGCGAATCACTCTTGGGGCTCACCATTATCAGTCGAACTCCCAAAGAAATCATTCCCAAGAGCTCGAAACTAGGGACTATTGAAGACGTCGAATGCTGCCCGATACACACATTGTTTGCCTTTCTCGCCAAGTCTAGGGCCTGGCGCTCTGACCTCCCAGACGACTACACCTTGTTCTTGGCCAATCTTGGAACCTCAGGGAGCGTCCGCTCCATTCGTCCATCTACTGCAGCTTCTTGGTTGACAACCATAATGCAGGACGCGGGAGTGGATACCACAGTATTCAAGGCGCACTCGCTAAGGTCGGCGTCCAGCATGTAATGAAATGACACCTTTTATATGGCACCACAATTACATTAAAATAAAATCCAGATGGATCATGGCTGATCCATCCAAGAAAGAAATACATGAAAAGCACAAGTAAACATTAACAAGTGTTGGTAGAGGCTTGCACTCCTGATCAAAGTACAATCTCCTACAACCCTGGCACATGCTAATGTTGAACAACGCTACTCATAATCACAAATAAACAAATTCTAAATATGTATAAACAATGCAATTGTTAAAACAATTGCAATAATTCTAGATGCCAGAAATGGCTTGTTTATTACACAATAAGGAAAGCTCAGTCGCATTAGAAATAATCAGGATCCTCAAATATTACAATCCTGCCCAAAACCATAGTATCAATTTCAATACTAACATATTGAAATCTCAACTACAATACAAGTGAGAGAATGTCAACAAAAGTCATTCTTCAAATAAGCTGTAAAATAAGCATTCTCACTGTAGTGAGGCAATTTTACAAGTAGTATAAATACAAGCTCTCTTAAAGAGCATGTATCTTTTCTTCAGTTTTCTTTTAATCGAAAATAAAGGTGGAAAGACTATAATTGTATTTCTCTGGCTTTATTTTTTTATTTTTTTTATTTTCACATAAAATTGATCCCAATTTTATTGCACAGCACAAAGGCCGTCGAAAAGGGCATCTCGATCAAAAGGTCAAGGAACACGCCAACTGGTCGTTGTCAGCGAATACATTTGAGAAGTACTATTGCAAACCTACTAACCAGCATGCGCGTGAGTCTGATATTTCAAGGCAACTCTTTGATGAGGCTATCGAGAAGGGAACCACATCCGATGTCGGAGTGGAGGCAACCACAATTGTGTTAGGAACGACGCACAATGATGGTTCTGTTGCCGGAACGTCGAAGACTGAGGATGTGGTGGGGTGCCGCCGCAGAAAATTTTAGAATGCCTTCACATTTTTTAATAGATAGATATGATATTTTCCCTCCCTTCGCCACCACTCTCATCAAAAGAGTTGGTGCTAGCTTCAAGGTATAAAGGGAACAGGATAAACTTTAAATTTTATTATATATTGAAAATAAAGCGTGGCTTGAGAGCCTATAACCACATCCTCAGTCTTCGTTTCGGCAACAGAACCATTTATTTTTGCTTTACATTCAAATAAAACTATATTCAAATGTCTAATCTCCGCTATTACAACGGTGATGAGATGTATACGGACGAAAACGGAATGGAGGTTGTAGAGTACCACATGGAAGTTGACGATGAGCAATACCCTCTTACAACCTTGACCACTTTCACCTCCTATATGGACCTCAAACCTCCAGAGAAATCAAAAAAGCCCCTACCAACTCCAGCTAAAAAGGATAACTCCAGCAGCAAGTGTGAAACCAACCCTGAAAAAGAACAGAGCTTAACCTACCGGAAATACAAGAAAGGGGACATGGAGAAGTTTTATTTTTTGGTGCTAGAGAAAGGTATTATGTTTATTCGTGCTGCTGCCAAGGAGTTGAATCTACCCGCCACTACTGCCCAGAGCTGGTACAAAAGAGGGATGGAAAGCTTGGAAAATGGCGAGGATTTATGTCTAAGAAAGTCTGAAAGTGGCAAGCCTGTTGGAAGACCTCCAAAACTGAGCACTGAACATAAAGACTACCTTGTTCAAATCATTGACGAGAAACCTAGTATTGTATTGGATGAAATGATGGAGAAACTTACTAGTGAGTTCGAGAGTCTCGATATTTCAAGATCTAACCTACACAAATTCATTACCACCAAGTGCAGCATATCGCTGAAAAGAGCTCACTTTCAACCAGAGGAACGTAATTGTGAAGATAAGATCGAAGAAAGATTTCGATGGGTTACTGAGCTTTTGAAAACTGATGTAGACTATCTGTCCAATTGTGTTTTTATTGATGAGTCTGGTTTTAATATCAATTTAAAGCGTAATATGGCGTCGGCACCTGTAGGGGAAACACCAATAGTGAAGACTCCCAAGACAAAGGCAAAATCACATACCATAATTGGTGCCATATCAGCTTTTGGTGTAGTAAATAAACAGTTGAAAGTTCCCAAGATCATCCCTCCAGTACCTTCAAAAAAAAAAAAGAAAAGGACCTGGTGGAACTCCTAAAAAGCTTGAGAAAGAGAAGGGAAGAGGAGGAACTGTTACAGGCCACTATTTCAATTTTGTTGCTGAAACAGTTAGGATCATCATGAACCAGTACGAAGAGTTTAAAGGCTTTTATTTAATAATGGATAACTGCCCATTCCACAATCATGGCGACATTAGAAAATATATAGAAGCTCATGGCTACGGTTGCATTTATCTGCCACACTATTCACCTGAACTCGATCTAATTGAGCAGTTTTGGTCAGTATGTAAAAGCAAAGTAAAGAGAGAAGCACTGTTGAAAGAAGGAACATTGTCTTCTAGAATCAGAGACGCTTGCAACCATGTGCTTCAAAATGATCTACAAGGCTTTTGTAGATACTCTGTAGCTAGATTTGATGATTGTTTAAACAGAAAATCATTATAATAAATGCACGAATATTTATTTTGGTTAGTGCACGATTTTTTATTTTTCAGGTGCACGAAGCCATTTCGCCCGACTTTTAACATTTTTTTTTTTTCTATTTTTTTAGATGAAATATCAAATAAAATGCATGACAATGCAACTTCTGTCTTTGCTAGTTTTCTTTTGTGTATCTTAAACTTATTAGTTTTAATTTGATTCATGAAACGGTGTACCATGATAGTATAATGCTGACTTGGAGCCATCAATTGATGAAAATTGAATATTAAACAAGATAACAATACGCTTTATTATTCATTTTTTTGAGCATACTCTGTTATATTTTGTGTGCATTGTTATAATTTATTTCATTGAAGATTCAGGGAAGTGAAGGCAGCCAGAAGTCCAATCCTCGAGCGCCAGTAACAGCCATTGCATTGGAAGGATTATAGCCTACAATTTTTATCGCAGTTTTATGTGGAGTTGGCAAGGTGGCCAATGGTTGATTGTCCATAACAGCATCTTGTTGATTTAGGTCCCATATGCGCAAATGTGAATCTCGACCACCTGCCATGACAAATTGTGCGTCAGGCGTAATACACACTTCTTCGCCGCAAGAAGAAGTATCATCTGTTCCTGAATGACCGACTAAGCGTTGGAGTAATTTCCCATCAAAAGCATCTAAGATATATATAATGTCTGCGGTGGTTGTTACAACTAATTGTTTGCCGTCAGGGGTGAACTTTAGGCTGGTCCATTCCGGTAAACGTCCAGGTGTATATTGAGCATCTTCGACAGCCCAAGTTGCAAAAGGACCCTTTGTATAGTCTCTCAAATCATAAACTCGAATTTTATCGCAATTGTTACCTACTGCAAACACTAGACCCTGCGGATCAAATGCGGCTAATGTTTTGCCTTCTCCATGTAATACACCCTACTGGCAAGTTAGATTTTTTAGAATTTTGTACAAATAATCAGCATTACCTGACATGTTGATGACCTTAAATCCCATAATCGTACAGTTTGATCTAGTGAAGAGGTCATGACAGTATCGTCAATTGGAGACATTTCGACTGCAATTACTCTACGTAACTACTGCTTAGATTACGTGGGGTTTTCTACGCCAAATCCAAGTATACCTTTTCTTGTGTCCTTCAAAGTAGCGTATATATTTATTGTCGTGAACAGATAGGTATCTCAATGTATCTACACTTCACGTCAGCATGAGTGCAAATTGATTTCGTGTATGTAATTTGCTACCGTTTTCTTTTGTCGATGCATAAATAAGATTATTTTTATGATGAGTAAAGCGAGCAAGAGTGACACCGTACTTTTTCGAATAAAGAGTAGAACTTACACTATAGAATCATCAATATTTAGATCAAAACACTATGACAAGCTTTTGACTTACGTTCCCTCTTTACAGTTGTAAAGATTTAGGCTATCGTCTTCACCTGCGGTAACACAGTAGTCTCCTGTATCATTGAATGAGATAGAACTTATGGGCCGATCACTTTCTGGGAATACTTTTGCCACCTTGCTACATCTGAGTAAATCCCTTGATAACTCTACCTTTCTGCCAGCTGCCATAGTGTAATGTAAAGAAACAGCGTAAAATTTTGATTGAATCATGTTAGTTTGTCCGTGACCGTAAGATGCCTATTGGATAGCATTGGCTGTCGCGTATTAACCATAAAATATTTTAAAGCATTTATTCTCTTTCTTTGCTTTTTTCAATTATCATTTTTTTCTTACATATATATCATGGCTTTAAAGCGTATCAACAAAGTAAGTCTTTAGGAGTAAAAATGATTTCAAATGTAAAAACTAATAAAACTCTGAATAGGAACTCAAAGACCTCGAACGCGATCCACCTTCGTCGTGTTCAGCAGGTCCTACTGGAGATGATTTGTTTCATTGGCAAGCAACTATTATGGGCCCTGTAAGTATTTTGAATAGGAGAGGGAGGGGGGCTTGATGGTTCCAGCCAATATTAAAGAATAAGAAAATATTAGGAGGATAGTCCTTATCAAGGTGGCGTTTTCAATGTGGCTATCCATTTCCCCACTGATTATCCCTTCAAACCTCCAAAGGTGATAGCTCAAGCGTAGTAAATAAATATGTAAACTTACTAATGTTACATAATACAGATCAGCTTTACTACCAAAATCTACCACCCTAATATTAATAGTAATGGCGCCATTTGCCTCGACATTTTAAAGGATCAGTGGTCTCCCGCTTTGACCATCTCTAAAGGTAAATACTGTTATGCAACCTTAATTCAGAATGTTTATACTAATATTTCAAATGAAAACTATAGTTCTCTTATCTGTCTGCTCATTGCTGACTGATCCTAATCCTGATGGTAAGTCGCTTGGCAACGAAGATATAGCAATGGGATGAAACTGACTTTTTATTTTCTGCCACAGACCCACTTGTACCCGAACTTGCTCATATCTATAAAACTGACCGCAGTCGCTACGAGGCCACAGCAAGAGATTGGACAAGAAAATATGCAATGTGATGATTCATGTCGACAGTTCAATGTGTATACTTGCGTGAGTTTCTAGTATGTAATTTTTTTTTATACAAGTTATATTGATAAAAATTATCGATTTTATTGTTACTGTAAAATTGGAGTGATTTTAGAATAGTTGGATTCATTGTGTTTTGTAATTAATAGTAATTTTGTGGTTAGACTCTTGGCTTGAAACTATTAGCGTTCTCTTTAAAGAATTTTTGAATAGATTCACAATGCGAGTGGATGAGCATAGATGTGTGAGGGACAGAGATACTGCCGGATGTTTGCTGCACCCAATCAAAATAATCAAGGTAGGTCTGAATTTGTTTGTCTAACCAAAAAAGTCGTCAGTAAATATGCAAAAGTTAAGCTCTTTCTCTCCTGTACCTGTCGGGTTCGCATATGCTTTATCTCGATAGCTATTGCTTTCATATGTATCATGGTAAATTTGAGACATTTCTTGCTTTAGTCTAGCGTCGAACCATACGTCTTTACTGAGCCCGCTCATGTAATAACTAAGGTCCATAAGGCGGCCATGACAAAATTTGAAGTCCTTGAATCCTGTTGACCAAGATAATAATTCGATTATACGTTGAGCATTCATCATTTCGGGACCTGTTAGCGTGTAGACTTGTCCATCATGTTTATCATCCAATTGCTTGTATGTATGACTAGCTGGATCTATTAATAATTCTTGGATTACTTTGCACACATCTGTAATATCAATTGGACAGATTTCTGTATCTTGAGTCAATGGTAATATGATTTGGCGGTGTTTCTCCACATAATTTGACCACAAATGGAAGTATTGTTGTACAAAATCAAGCCTAAGTTAATCAGTTGTCATTACAATCTTCTTCTTTTTTTTAGCATGGCATTAAAACGTACCTGAGAATTGTATATTGACATGTAGTTTGTATGACTTGCTGTTCGATCTGATGAAAATCTTGTAAGGATGAATGAATTTGGGAAACGGCACCAACATGAGAGATACAAATGATGCTAGAAACACCCGATTGAGCAGCTACTGTGCAAATATGTTTAGCATGCTCTACACGCTTGTTTTCATTCCCAATAGCAAGCACAATGTGATCTACTCCTCGCAATGCAAGCGAAAGCTGATTTGGATGACCATAATCTACTTCTCTTACATCAATCCCAGCATTGGCGAAACCATGGCAACGAGATTTGTTTTGGCAGAGAGCCCGTAGTTGAGGTCTTAGTTCTTTGAACTGTGCAAGATGAGAAGTTACGGCATAACCCATATACTGATCTGCGCTTGTGATTAATAGCATAATGTTTTTTTCTTGATATCGTTTGTTTGTTTGTTTATCCGACTTGTGATATGTATCTATCAGAAGAAAGCTTCTTTTTTTGTTTTGTTGAGTGTCCCAAAAGATTTGATTCTAAAATAAATATCTATAGCAGTTTTTGAAACTCGAAAGAAAAAGAACCTTTTGATTAAGACAATTTAACGTTGCTATTTATCTATGTTTTAGCATTTGCCTGTTTTACATGCAATTCTTATTTGTTTGCTCGGAGAAAATTTGAATATGACGATGCTGCCTACATGAGTAGAACTTGATCTCAATCAATTGGATAGTTCGATCCAGTGTGGAAAATGCAAGAGTCGTTTAATAATAAGAGTGTCCTTTTGAAGCAAGAAAAACAAGTATTGATCCTAAAGCATTTATTAGCCAACTTCAATCATTTATCGTGTATCTAAGAGTCTTTAGCCATCAAAACTGAAAGCTGTACATTGACATCAACAATTGAATCAGTCTCAATACGGGAATAAAAAAAAAGGTGTAGTTCCTCGGTTCATACATCGACACTCACATTAATATAAAATTACTTGTATGAGTGTATTTATTATGTAAAATATGGTTAAAATATAAACATTAGACATCATCTGCTCAATGTACTGTAAATCGATTGGCCTTTTTGTTAGCATCAAGTTTACAAATCAATTTTTTCTTTTAAAAAACATTGCGGCTAGATCAGCGAAATGTTCCTTGAAATTTAATATTTGCCAATGACGGCCAAGGATCGACCACACATGATATGATATAGTTAAAACCAAGCAAACTCACCGAGTTTGTTTGTTTCGTTCACCCTAAACGAAAGTGAGACAGTGAATACATACCAATCAAAGCTCTTTGCGAGCCACGGTAATCACTGATCCGATCTTGGTTTTTTTATTTGAAAGGGGGAAGAGAGCCATCCATGAGTTTTTTTTTTATTGTTGTTATTTTACCTGGAAAATGCAGAGAGGCTGAAGCTAAAGTTGACATTGCTGCTACTATTGTTTTCTGTTAATTTTTATTGCTTGCTCTGGGTAGATAGTTGCCTGAGCAGTTAGCTACAGTTGCATCGCAAGAATAAATTACTTTGAATCCTGCATTTAGTGTTTCAAGTTTAGTCATCCAAAAACCAGAAAGAAACTGAAGTTGTTACAAAAAAAAAAAAAAAAAAAGCTGATGAAAAAAAAAAAAAAAAAAAAAAAAAAAAAAAAAAGGAAAGTAAGGGTATTAAATATCGCGCAGAAATGGATTCAAATTTCATGACAGAAAGTATCTCATTTTGGGCTCGAAATCACCAACATGATCAAGAGTATAAATCAAATATAAAACAGGATTCCAATGTGTCACTTTGTCGGTATAACCACGCAATCTGGATAATGTTTATTGGGTTAATGCGAATAGTGATAGCGCATTAAAAGTCTGGCTGGCTGACGCTGATGGTCTCCATAGAGAGATAAATAAAGACACTAAATAAAGCCATGTGTTGACTGATTGCTATATTTGTCACTCGTAAGAATTTCGAACCAAAACATATCTACCCAATTCATTGTTTTGAATTGGTATATCTCAGGAGCTATTTCAACTCGATAGAATACCGTGAAAGAAGCGACCAACTCTCACGATTTAAAAACGATGCTGGAATTAGAAAAGCAGTGCTTTTCAATCTTGCCTGCACGAGTATTACATGTTGTGCCGTCGTAATTATTTTTGCTCACACACTGATGACACTTTTAAATCATGCACCAGCTCTATCCAATGTCAATCATCACATATTTCGCTCAATATTTTTCAGAGAGAAAGAGAATAACTTTGAATTATGATAGTTGGGCTGATGACCTGGAACTGGTAGGTCGAGGGATTTATCCAATGATAATTTACTTTAATCATTCATGCGACACAGGCGAAAATTTAGGATGTTTATTAATATAAAATAAAGAATTAATAAAGCAAATGCTATATTGCATTCGATCTTTTGATCATTATTGCAAGCATTGGGAAACAAAAAAGCTGGGATCAGGATTCATGCGACACAAATACTGCTAAATTCAGGAAAGGAAGACGCATGAAATTTGTTACAAGACGGGTAAAGTAATCTCCAACGGAGATGCTAATTTTACAAAATTTCCAAAAGAAAATTGGTGAGAGGGTGATACTTTCTTTTATTTTTTGGACAATTTTACTCACCTGTAATGATGTATGGGATAAACCGAATACCCATGGCGTATCAAAGAGTAATATCAATGACACACAATGCTTGCAATTATTCTTTCGATTCAGAACGCTGGAATGGTGGAAGACGAGCGTCATTGTTTCTTGCTGCATGTAAAAATATGTTGAGGATGTTTTTTGCAGCCATTATATCGCGATTCCAAATAATATTATAAGCGGTTTCGTGACACTGTAATACAGAATGTACTCTTCGCTTTGCTGATCGTTGCACAACGTTTTCAACATTTCTTTTTTTGCAGTTGTTGCAGACTTGACTGGTGAGGTATTTGTCTACCATTTGGACTGTAACACCACGATTTTCTTTACATTTTTGAAGAGCTTTTATGATAGTCTTTGTAGGTCCAGATCTTTTGTCTCTCATGGTAGGTGAAAATCTTCCATCTCCATAGGCAATGATGGTTCTATTTGCCTTAACTGATCCATCAAGTGGTGGAGGGCGGGAGTAAGAATTGTTGTTTCTCGCTGTTGTCTTCACATTGGTGGACGCACCCGTACGATATTTATTGCTATCATGAGTAAACATCTTGACTATTTCGCTGAAGGCTTTTTGCTTCTTTCTATAAC
>MU619281.1:17183-36701 GCA_025201805.1 Parasitella parasitica
AAAACTGAAACACTTTCGACCAGGATTACCGATGCATGCAATGATGTATTGTACAGTGATCTTGAAGGTTCTGCTCGCTACTCTGTTAAGAAATTCGATGTTTTTTTAGTGAAAGAGCCTTTGTAGTAAATGAATTTTACTTGCTCTGAAAATGTCTCAACGTTTTTTCCAAAAGTGTCCCAATATTTATTAGGCTAATGTCCCAAATCATTTCTAGATTTGTCCCAATAGTTGTTCAGAATTGGTACCAAATTTTTTTCAAAATGTCTCAATAATTTCTGAAAAAAGTGTAATCTAAAGATAAAATGCTCCATCTCTGCTGGTTCAACTTTATTTGAGCTCCCGTAGTCGCTCAAAACTTGTTAGTTGGTAAAGTCGAAGTTAAACACTGTTTTCTCAATGAAAAATGTAATGAATTTAGCACCTTTTTAGGCCAAAACTCTTTATTTTCAGCCTCATTTTGCAGATTATTCATGTAATAGAAGTCTTTGCATTCAGTAACCCGACTTACTGAAGGGTTGTTTGAGACTTGATAGATGACCACTTTACTATAACGGTAGTCAATATTCTGAACTAAAATTTTTGCAGTTGAACCAAGGCCATATTTGGTGCGATGAAATTTCGCCTTATCGCTGCATTTACCTCCTTTTCCATGAAAGAACCCAATTAATAGACCAGTCGAAATCTCATGTATATTACAAGCCCTCCAATCTGCAATTCTGGTCTGGAGAGAGTAGATTCATTCAGATGCTGTATATACCATAAGCTTCCGCTTATCTCTCAGACCTTTGAAAAATACCAAAATGAAACTAGCAATAAGTTTATAAGTAAAAACAGCCATGAACGTTTACAAATAGCAGGCCTTTCCTGATTCTTAATGATCGTTCACAACTGGACACAAGAACACATGAGTTGGCAAAACTCAGATTACCTTTTTGTAGGATGATTCCACTCAGAGGACGTCATTCCCCTTTATTGGATAATTAACAACGTTTTCTTTTTCTCTCGTTCTTCTTTTCTCTTTTTCTATTCTTTTTTTACTATATAGTATTTGCAATAAATATAACAGCGTAGATGACTACACAACAAGGAAAAACCTATCAATTCAAGCTTGTACTTTTGGGTAAGTCTTGTACATTTTATATAGCCAAGGAAATGCATGTTCAATGTTTTATTGTCTTTAGGCGAGTCTGCTGTTGGAAAGTCAAGGTAAATGAAAGCAAATAATGATAATCTACTGCTTGTGGGAAAAATAAATGACTAACATGTCGTGGCTCATAGTTTAGTAATGCGTTTTGTTAAAGATCACTTTGATGAATATAGAGAAAGTACTATTGGTGGTAAGTGTGAATTCTGATAGCATTGAATGTTATTCTCTGTCTCGCTCTCTTTTTATTTTCGTTTTGTTTCTATCCCTTTCCGCTTATATATCAGATGAATATAAAGGGGGCAAAGGATAAACAAAATCCAAGTGGAAAAGGAGGGATAAAGAGGCAGAAATTTTTTCACAAGGGATGCCCACCATTTTGCTCAATTTGTTTAATGACTTCCCTCCATGTAGCTGCTTTCTTGGCACAGACGATATCATTAGATGATAACACTACAGTGAAATTTGAAATTTGGTAGGTTGTAAGAGTATTACACTAATACGAATGACTCATGCATAACACATTTAGGGACACAGCAGGCCAAGAGAGATACAAGGTAACTTTTTTTCCCCTCTTTATCAATCGGATGATTTAAACTAAACGTTACTATTGTAAAGAGTTTGGCACCCATGTACTATCGTAATGCTAACTGTGCTGTGGTTGTGTATGATATCACCCAAGCTGTAAGTCGTCCTCGCTTGGTAATTGCCACGATTATCTAACTCGACTCTAGGCATCTTTGGATAAGGCTAAAGCCTGGGTCAACGAATTACAACGTCAAGCAGATCCCAACATTGTCATTGCATTAGCCGGTAACAAGTGTGACCTTGAAGGTAGAAGAGCCATTGAGACCAAGGTAAGAAAGACTACTTGTCCCAGTTGCAGATCATCGATTAAATAACGGATTTGCTTAGACTGCTCAAGAATATGCTGATGAATCTGGTTTGTTGTTTTTCGAAACTTCTGCCAAAACTGCCAACAATGTAAATGAATTATTTCATGCGATAGCCAAACGCATGCCGCTTGATCAACTTGCGGATAGCTCGCGTAGCGGTAGAAATAGAGCAGGATTAAACTCTCGTGGTGGTGTAGATTTAGAAAACTCAGGAAACTCTTCTGCTGGTGGATGTGCCTGTAAGTTAATTTAGGATACCTGTATCGTGTATAACTGACACTTTTTATAGGTTAGGTTAATTTCCATATTGCTGATCTCTTTCACCCCTTCTCTTTCTTCTCTCTATCTTTTCTCTTCATTAATGTATTGCTACCCTAATTATATTCTTTCTATATGAATCCTATACAACGCACGTTTTCAGATACTACACACCTTCAATAAATTCCTTTTTTATTAAACGTTTGGTTTGTAGTTCGAGAATGAGCATTTAAGGTTCCGTCAAACCAATCAATATTGTTGCATAACGGTATTAGCTTAACAAGAGTAGATAAATGGCCATGGACACGGTCAATATAAGATTCGATTGCATTGACTGGAGCCAAATGGAAATAGTGATTGCGTAAAAAGATTAATGTACACATTGTTTATTGGCAATACTGGCCAATTTACTATGGATTCAGAATAAGGCATACATCATTTAGGGTAGGTATGATTACACTGAGTGGGCCTAGTATCAAGGTATTATCAGCACGTTTCAAATAAGTTTCATAAAGCAAAAATTAACAGCTAGAGTTGATCAATTTTTCGTTTGTATCAAACATAGGGGGGCACACCAATTTAACTTTATGACATCCGAGGCTTGGTTCAAACCCACACTGACATGCCACAGAAAAAGTAGCACTAGGGCGCCTCTCCCGCTTTCGTCAGATAACATTTGACCTTCGCAACAACATTTTTTGATAAAATCAAAAGAGAAGGGGGGGGGGCAATATGGGATCAAAATACATGATGAAGGGTTTACAGTTGTTAATGGATTTTTACACTTAGTGGGTTCCGGGTCAAATTTTCTGCAAAAGCATATTCCCCACCACCGTACTATCCGCAGTGAGTTACCTAGTTCCAATGCCCTGTACCAAGATCATACTCAACGGAGATCAGGCTATCTTCGAATATTTTATAAACCAAAAAAAAAAATATCAGAATTTATTTGCTTGATTATTTAGTTCAAGTATTGCTACTTGCTTGAGTTTTGTCGCAAAAAGATGTGCATGTTAATCAAATGTTTTGCGCGTAGTGCTTTATTTATCATACATAAATCATCTCTGTCTAGATGCTGAACCGTCTCTTGTCATTGGAGCATTGTTATAAAATTGATTATAATCCAAACGAACAACCAGGCACAAATATTGCACAGTTTCCTGTGCCGAGTAGAAATTAAGAGCATCGATCAACAGTTTCATATGGTACAAGAATGAGTCTTCAATTTTAGAAAGGGCGCGGTTGATGTTTTCAAAAGATGCCCACGTAGTATCATGTACTCCAGCAATGGGCACGCCAAATCTATCTATAGTCTGTCCATCTTGCAGAATAGCCAAGATGTTGGTGTATTTTTCTGCTTGTGTCGTGAAACTCATGCAAGATCCGATCAATTTGTTGAAAATCTAACGTCAATGGCACGTCAATACAGCATATTTATATATTTAAATACATAAAAAGACTCACACGTAATAGCTTAGAGTGTGTCAGCATACATTCTTTCAAGCAAGTATCTAGAAAGTCGGAATGATACTGCAGCACTTGATCAACGGTGGTTATGTTCTTCAAATTTGCTTCTAATCGACGCCAGTTTGGCTCTAGCACCTCATTTGTCACATAGTACGCAAACTGTTGTATGAATGTAAGCATACGGTTTCTCAGCGAAAATATTCTAAATTTCCAATGCTCAATATTTGCATCTGCTGATTTTCGTTTCCATAAAGAGTTCTTTTGATCCATCCATGCGCTGCATAGTAAATCCTCTACGTGTTTCATATTGAGAATATGGCGAAATAAGAGCTGATACTTGGTAAGAGCTTTGCGAGATATTACTAGTGAGAGTGGAAATGTCACCGTATAATCTAAGACCAACGCTTCATAGCCTGAAAGTGGCTCCTTGCTGGCTGCTAACGCATTTGACATGAGGCTGCTAGATAAACTTTGGCCTCTTTCTCGTCCGCCATTAGTGCCTACTAACCCTCCTGTATTGAATGTCGATAATCGAGAGTTTGCTGGTGCCGACTCCACGCCAGACACACTAATAATACGCAATAGCTGGTCGATGAGACGCAAGTGGCTCATAGACACCTTTACGTCTTCTTTGAATGGATCATAGGCTGCTACCGAGGATGGATTTCTTAATACCAAATCCATCAATGACTGTAGCCTAGTTTGAGAAATATCTGAAGACGCACGCTTCAATTCGTCTTTGGCCAAATCTAGAAAAGATGTCAAAAAGTCGGATTGATCCAAGAAAAAGTAGTGCTTCAAAGAACTAAGGCGTCAAAAAAAGTTATTATAAATAAAGACATGCATTACAATAGCACGCCTACTCACCGTAAACGTGGAATTAATTGTTGGTCCTTGAGTAGCAGATTCAGTAGTGTTTGATTTGCATACTTGTAGGCAATATCTAGACTCTTTACAAATCTAAAGACATACTCATCAGCATGCTATTGCCATTTATCTGCATAGAATCCTTACCGACTCCCGTCCACAGCGGCCCAAACTTCACTTCTTGTTGGCATAAATGTTGAATGCGGCGCTCGCTGGTGACGAGGAGGAGTCAAAGATGGGATACTCGTATTTTCACTCTGTCCCAAGACGTCGCTTTGCATCTCCTGGGAATTTGCAATCCTGACACCACATTCTCGCACCACATTCAAGAATTTACCTGCCAACAAGATTTGGTTCTTCATAGGTTCGAGAAATCCAGGCACGCTTCCCTCACGGATGGTATATCGAGTTTCCCAGTAAGTATCGTTATAATCTTCTTTTAGATTCTCTTTTTTGACACTCTTTCTCTCTAACACCATAAACTCGTTGTACGAATCCTTGATTTCTCCGTGGTAAATCCAAAAATTCAAAATTTCAAAATAGGGTACAGACGCCTTTGAAAGAAGATTTGTATAGATTTTTTTGCACTTGGGGTCACTGTTTAAGTGTTTTAGCGACAAAAGCAAACAAGCAGAACTCCTCATTACTCACCCACTGAGGCCTATTAATCTCTCTGCTAAAATGTTGAGAATAGCACCGCCTTTTTGGTTTTCTGGTATTTGTACTTCTCCGTTTGCCTCTTCTTGCTGCAGACCTTCTATGACAACTTCGATATTATCTTCTTCATCGTCCACGATCTTTGAAGACTTAATTGATCGTATAGTCATGGCGAGATTATGCAGGATTTTCATGCTTTGCAGGAGTTCTTGCGCATGGAACCAGAGTCTCTGTAATGTGAATGAGGTTGACGTTTGAAATTCATGTTCCAATTGAGCAATAAATGTCATATATTCCTTCACAAAGACTCGCATACCAGCACAAAGTGCATGGTTGACTGTCCCGTATTCAAAACGAGAGAACTGATCGATGAATGCGTTGGTGGACATGTAATATGTTGCTAATGGCAGGATTTTCTCTGCTAGATGATTTAAGCTAGGATCTACAACTATAGTTGAGTGTCTTTCTGTCCTTCAAGCCTCCTCACCCCTCCCACTCCTCAAGAAGTTTTTAGGATATTACCTAGTGTTGGGTCAATGGTGTACGTTATTAAATTCCAGGTATTCTCGTCTTGTTTCTGTTGCAAATACTGTGGACCGACATCTTCCATAATATCTTCGTCATCCAGTAACGCTCTTGGATAGTTGCATTTGATGTACTGGCCATCGATGCCCTGGAAAGGATATGCAGACTCAGTTAGTTTCGCCAGATGGTGACAAAGTCGGACGGTTTGCTTACAATCAGTACGTATAACAAGTCTTCTATAACCGCATATTCTTGGATCTGAACTGAATAATCACCCACATTATTTTGATGGACTGTAGTAGTGCTTTGTTGGCCTGTATAAACTTAGCCTTGCTTCAATCTACAATATGATCTACTGTTACTTTACCTGACGGAATATTTATGGAAGCAAGGCCTGATTGAAAGGATGGCTCTGTATCGTCAAGCATGCTCGTATTCAAAGACGGCACCGACCCACTTCTAATATTGGCAAGATTTCTGCTAATCTAATAAAAAAACGTACAATTCAGAATGGCCTATTCTTCACAACGGTTGGAATCTTACTTTGCTAAGCTGATTTTCTGATAGCAAAACACTTTTTCTGGCAGCACTGGAGGTGTTATTCGTAATAGTATTTTTTGAATCAGCGTGGGCAGGCGCGCTTGATGAAGATGATGTCAAAGCCGTTCTAAAGGGTCTCTCTGTCCTAAATGAAGGCGATTGAGTGGGTGATCTAGCTATTCGTGACATATTTCTTGGATGAATAATAACAAAATAGTTTAAGTTGTACGTGAATGTTTTTCAGAGAAAAACCCACTTCATTTGAACACCCGGTCAGGGTGCCCAAGGAGGAGGCACTCAAATACAACACATAAATCACTGATTGTAATGTAGCGAATAGAAAAATAATTGGTGAGTTTATTATGATCAAAAAATATACAATGTTGAATTAGGTTTAATATATTTACAATAAAGAAAATGATATATATTTGTGTATGTGTGTTGAACAAGTTGATAGCAAAATCACTACCTCATTAGAACTTCAGACATCCTCATCGATGCCGCACAACTCATCTTGAGTCTTCTCTTTAGATTCTTGCATTGCGTCTGTATTTACAGCTAAAAAGCCAACTACAACAAGCAAAGCACCAATTGAATATCTGACACCAGGTATAAATCCTTTGAAGACGATATCTCCGATCAAAGCAAGAGGAATCTATATAATATGCATGTTTAATATATGGACAACAAAACTTGAGACTAAACTTACAGTCAAGGAAATACCCAATGTTACTACAAGAGGGGAAGTCATGAGCATTGATAACAACCACAGATAGTCGGATCTGCATACAAATCCGGTTAAAGATATACAAACAAAGATTTACGAATGATAAGCAAACTCACAAAAAGGTGCCGATGAAAGCATTCAATAAGATAACAACCCACAAGGTAGGGTTCAAGGGCATCTGGAATGTCTCGAGGCCAAAGTGATCAAGGATGAGTATCATGGGCCATAATAACAAGACATTGAAGGCACCAACAAAACCAAAAAATAACGACATGTCAATACGGTCTTCGCTGCCGATTCTCACCTTTAGCACCGTCGTGTAACAGCCATAGAAGACAGCGCCTAACAGCGCAAGAATATCCCCAACGAGAGGTAAATGACCTTGATGAGCCAAAAGAGGATCTTTATCAATAATATCGCCTCCTCCACTCAACTGATCAGAATAAGAAACGAGTGATACCCCCATTAGACTACAGCCGATAACATCAGTACCAGCCAAGAAGTAACTACATAAGACAAGTAATGTGACATACCTCACAATGACCGCAATAATCTTGATCAGATTCATCTTCTCGACCTTGAACATGGCGCCGATACCCAAAGTAAACAAACCAGACATGGATGATAGTATAGTGCTGCTTCCCACTGTGGTGTATGCTAAGCTAGCATTGGTTGTATAGTTCGCAATAAACCATAGGATGCAAAACTCTAAACTTAATCTGATGGTATCGTAGGTCGATAGTTTGTGGCTATTGGCTGTCACTACATCAGTTGACTCCGAAACTGCAGCATAGGTCGTTGTATGCTGATTAGATGATCAGTTTTAATATCAATGCAAAAAAAAGGGGGAGAACGAGGAAATGCATACCTCTAAACATCTGTTGCTATGGTTATCGAGTAATCTAAACAAAGAAGAAATCAATGAACACATGTAATAAAGTGTATGCTTGGATATTCAGCTAATTAATCAAGACATTTACTTTTGGCTTTCGTCTGCTGGAGAAATTGGCAATGGATTCGAATGTTTCTGACGCCATTTCTTGAATAAAAGTGGTATAAGATAGAACGAAAATGTCGCTGTATTCAAGTATGTGACAAGAAAAGGCTTGTTGTATTCCATGTCACCAAATATGCTCTGTAAATTTAAATGAGATTTACAGAAAAAGGTATATGACTGATTACACATTTACGTTCATTGCAAATGAAGATGCAACCCATATGAAGACAACAGCAGCAAGAGCGAGAATACCTCCCCAATATCTCTTCTGTGATGGATCTTTCAAGTCTGACATGGCTATTTTCGAGGTATATTATGGTGAAAAGAAGGTTGATGCTTGCTTAACTTGCAAAAAAGATTTTATATGCTTACAAGGTGACTTTAATTGCTCATTAATGGCAGGGTTGATTGGATAAAAATGATAAATACACCAATACCCAATGAAATTAACATTGCAACAAATCGAAATCTTCTAATCTAAAACCAAGGAATGCTTTGCAGAAACCGAAAGTATTTGATAGTATACCAAAATCAGTTGCATCATTGCAATTTACGACAGGATATGATTTGAGCATGTATATAACCTCGTTCTTCCAAATAGATGAACTGTCTCTAACATGTCAAATTTGTATTACATTTTTTGCAAGCTTAATGTTGTCAGCTAAAATTTGAATTAATGACATGGGCTTAAATTGCACGCCACTGATTAATTTAGTTGTTCTAGTCAGGCAGTATTTAGCTCATATGTCCAAGACTAATCGCTGGTGCTTTTGTTGTTTGATCCTGGTATATTCCAAGAGTTAAATGAAGTACCAAAAACCACAGCGGATAGCCATTTTTCGCCAAATAAACTATCTTATTGATACTTTGCTCATTGTCGCTAAACTAAAAGTAGCTTATGCTTTGAGACAAATAAGGCGGTTCAGTTAGGAATAACCCTTACTGAGGAATTTGCTGGCGTATCAATTTTCTTATTAGTTACCCCTCACATCAATATGAATACGATGATAGCTAATTGCAGTGCAAGCATCAACATTTAACCTATTGGCTTTTCTTTCTCAGATTGCCAAAACGATTTAGCCACAAGGTCAACAGAGTCAGAGAGACATTGTGCAATTTGTTGCCAATTTTAACTACTATAGCTCACAGAAGAGATTAGCATTAGTTGTTTCTTAGTTATGCGATGCTAGCAATTACGACAATGTTTAGCTCAATTAATGTCTACATATTAATTTATTTGTATTTGTTGTACATACTTATGGGAGCGCATAATGGTAACATACAGAGCCATTCTAGGCTTTAATGACTGTTTTTAATCTCTATCCATTGAAGGTGAAAAGGATCCTCCCCCTTCTTTCTCTTTCCTCCTACCAGCCATCTTCTTGGTATAATCCTTACCATTTAGTTTATGAACTGTACTAGTGTATAGCAAACTAATAATAATTACAGAAAGTAAAAATAACAAAAACTTACCAAGTCCTTATAACCTTAATTTTTTTTTTGTTGTTACTTAATGTTATTAAATTAGGGAGACCATCAACCAAAATTACAGTATGTCTTTGAGCCAAGTTTCAACTGGTTGGGAAGAGAATAGAAAATATGGCGTTATTATAGATGCTGGTTCCTCCGGATCTAGAGTGTATGTCTACTCCTGGAAGGATCATGAATTTGCCAAAAGTTCATTTACGATAGAAGAATTGAAAGGGAAAATTCCTATTGTCGAAAGAGGCGATAAAGATGGCCTAAAATGGACGAGCAGAGAAGAACCAGGTCAGTGGATTATCGTTGTGTGTATAAAGATTGGAGTGTATTCATAATCAGAAATCAGGAATATCGACTTTCGGCTCAAAACCAAATGAAGTGGGTGAACATCTCGATACGTTACTTGATTTCTCTAAAGAAGTCGTACCAGAAGATATCCACACTTCAACACCTATCTTTTTAATGGCAACAGCTGGCATGCGCCTACTACCAGAAGAACAACAAACCCAACTATTGCGTACAACATGCAACTATATGCGTGAAAAAACATCATTTTTTATTAGCGATTGCGATAATCATGTTCGAATTATTCCTGGAGAATTAGAAGGAGTTTATGGTTGGGTTGCCGTCAATTATCTAATGGGTGGATTCGATAATAGTATAAAAGCTTACACAGAGAAGAATACCAACGATCAGATAGAACAACACCATACATTTGGATTTTTAGACATGGGAGGCGCGTCTGCTCAGATTGCGTTTGAACCAGAACATCACCAACGACAAGAACACATGCATGATTTGACACGCATAACTCTCCACACATTAGACGGGAGAACAGTGGATTATGATGTATTTGTAACTACATTTCTGGGCTATGGAAGTAACGAAGCCAGAAGACGATATCTCGAAGACCGTGTCAAGAGTTTATTTGCCACCTCTAATGGTAAAAATCTATTGGATGAGCATCGGATGCTACAGCTTGATGATCCATGTCTTCCTTTGAATTTGAATATGACAGATACAAGCTCAACAAGCGTTGCGTTATCGCTTCATGGCACTGGTGATTTTGACAAGTGTATCGAGTACACTGTACCGTTGCTGAACAAAGATGCCGACTGCCCGACAAAGCCATGTTTATTTAACGGTGTTCATACTCCCGACATCGACTGGTCCGTTAATAAGTTTGTGGGCATTTCCGAGTACTGGTATGCATCACATGATCTCCTTGGTTTAGGTGGTGTATACGATTTCATCGAATATGAAAAAAAGGCGAGCGATTTTTGTGGTAGGGATTGGTCTCGAGTGTTGGAAGAAAACCAAGAACTCGGTACTGCCGAAGTGCATCGTTATCAGATGCAATGCTTTAAATCAGCTTGGATTGTGAATGTGCTGCATGAAGGTATTGAAATCCCAAGGATCAAAAATCCAAGTGGACATCACAATTTGACAGAGGATCAAGAGATTTTGGAACAAACAATCGAAAGTGTAGACGCTAAAAACTGGAACCCCCCTTTTCAAAGTATTGACACGATCAACGACATTCAAGTATCTTGGACTTTGGGCGCCATGTTACTACATGTTGCAAGCAAAATCCCTCTTGTTGACCATCAAGATGGATTTTTAGGACACAGTACAGATGATGAGGGACCACATGAAATTGCCGATGGAGTTACACAGAATCCTAATCCCTCCGTTTCGCATGACAATGAAAACATGAGCTTTTTAGAAGATGTTCGGAATAGATCAAGGCCAACAACATTGACTATCGTGTCTTTTATATTCACGACAATAATTGTTGTCTGGCTTCTGATGAAATACTTGCAAAAGAGACGAAATTGCATCAACCGGAACAATGTTGGAGCGAACGGGGGTATTCTTGGCAGCGACACTGTAATTACTGGAGCAGGGTCGGCATGGCATTTTGTGAACCCAGTGACATATCTAAGCTCAATCGCAAACTCAATTTCACGATCAACAATATCGATGAGGCATTGGGCATCTAAATTATTACTTGGGAGAAGTAACCAGCAATATTCAAGTGTGAGTAACGTTATACCGGTGGATATGGACACATTTGATGATGGAAGTGGTAATGTCGTGAATGGCACAACCGACAACAATGTATCAATTAATATACCAAATAATGATCGAGTTCTTGGAGTGCACAACAAAGCACCAAGTGTCATCTCCAAGCAATACTGGAGCAAGAAGCGTTATAGTGGCGACAGTCATAGTGGCATATTTCACATGAATGATGTAGTAGAAGGCTCAAGCGTGCTGCCTTTTAGAACTTCCTCTGCCATGGGTTTAGCAAATCGAAATAGCAGTGCATCTAATTTGACAGCTCGTACGGGCAGCTCTCCTAATCTGAATGGCTTGGTAAATGGTTTAACGGCTATGGACCGATCACCGTCACCCCTTACTGCCGAACTCAATCTAACCAGATCAAGATCACGAGTTGGATTCATAATTCATGAACAATCTGATGAGGAGGATTACGTTATGAGCGATGGACCTTTACCATCAGATACTCCAGCTGCTGCATGGCTTCAGAATGCCACTCGACTCGCAAGCCCTAGAGTGAGTCCGCGAGGCAGTTTAGATGAGCGTAGAAAGAAGAAGGAAGAAACAGATTAATAATATAACATTCCCTAATTTAATAGATATCAACTTAATAAACTCACTGACATTACCTCGTAAAGATGTTTCGGACTGCTTAGGATATACGGTACTTAGAGAAGTGGCTTTTTTTTGCTAAAAGCAGCTTTTTTTTTTTTTCCAAGTTGACTTTCTTGAAAAACTGCTTTACACATTTATATCTTTAATAACCATGTCTACTTTGTATAAAGCTGCTGAATTGATCAAGACCAAGACCAATGATCGCAAATCAAAGGATAAAAGAGTAAACAAGCAAAGAGTAATGATGCTCTCTTCTCGTGGTGTGACTTTTCGGTAATTTCATATTTGACACATTTTGATAATCCAAATGCTAACTAGCTATAACTAGCTATCGCCACTTGCTCACTGATCTCGAAGCCTTATTACCTCATTCCAAAAAAGATGCCAAACTTGACACAAAAAACAACCTTTATATTTTGAATGAATTGGCGGATCTCAACAACTGTAATAATGCAGTGTTTTTCGAAGTTAGAAAGAAGCAGGATTTGTATGTTTGGATGGCCAAGACCCCTAATGGACCTTCTGTAAAGTTTCATCTTCAAAATTTACATACCATGGATGAATTGAAGATGACGGGTAATTGCTTGAAGGGTTCTAGACATATTCTGTCATTTGATAAGACATTTGACTCTGCCCCTCATTGGGGTCTTTTGAAAGAATTATTGGGTCAAGTATTCAATGTACCCAAGGGCTCTAGACGGTCCAAACCTTTCATTGATCACGTTTTATCTTTCTCCATCGTCGATAATCGTGTTTGGTTTAGAAACTATCAAGTAAGTTAGGAAAAAAATGTCAAAATTGAATCGAATCTGCGAGTTAACTATTTTGTAAATAGATTGTTGAAAAGAATGCCACAAACACTCCTGGTTTCGATCCTTTGGACAAGGAAGACATTTCGTTAGTTGAAATTGGTCCTCGTTTCTGTCTCACTCCCATTCGTATCTTTGAAGGTTCATTTGGTGGCCCAACAGTGTTTGAAAATCCTGAATTTGTTCATCCCAACTTTGTTCGTTCAGCTATTCGTAAAGATAAACTTCAAAAATATAGTAATAGACAAAAGAATCAAAGCGAGCGTGAAGCTAGAATCAAGATTGCAGAAGAAAGCAGAGAAACAGATTCTAGTGATAAGCGTGTTTTTAAGTAATAATAAATCAACTGTGTGTAGACTCAGTAGAATCAATATCAGGCGCACAGTGTATGATTCTGATTCCAAGCATTTAGTTGGTTTGCAAAAAATAAATGTCGTTTAGCCAAAAATGATTGTCGGTTATTAAAAATGTATTTGTTGGCTTGTGCTTTAGTAATTGTCGTTTTGAGTTAGGGGAATTGTCGGATTTGGTTAAGTCAAATTGGCGAAATACTGTATAAGGCTAGTCGCCATATGTGTCCCTGAAGCTTTCCCTTTTCTTTTGCCTTTATATCAAATTTTGCAATGACAAACACCTTTTTTTACGAAGATGGACAAGAAAACGTTTACAACGAACAAGGAGAGAAAGTCCTTGACCCAATGGAGGGTGTCTTAACCGATATCACCGATCCCAACATTGTTCTGGAAACAATAACAAGCCAAAAGACTTACTTAAGTCTTAAGCCCCAAGAAAAGGCAACCACTGAGAATACAGCTGAAAAGCCCAAAGCTGCCAAGCAAAACACCCAAGCAGTATACAATAACTATAGTGACCAAACAAGGGAACTATTCATAGATCGAATGATTGAGAGTCCCATGCAAAGGGGACTGGTAACTTACTATGCAAAGACATTTGGTGTACATCCTCGTACTGCCAAACGATGGTGGGATCGTTACGTAGAGACTGGAGAAATACCTTACAAGCAGTCGAAAATGAATTTTGGTCGACCAAGTTCGTTTAAGATCGAGCACGAGGAGTATATTCAAAAATTACTTGACGAAGATCCTCAGCTTTATGCTGACGATATCATTGAATCTTTGACTATACAGTTCATGGACTTCATCATTTCGAAGCCTCAACTCAACCATCATTTGAAAAATAATATGCTCACCTCTGTCAAGAAGCCTAGCTTCGAACCTGAGGCAAGGAATTCTGAGAAAACTTTGCAGACAAGATACGAATTGTTCATGAAATGGAAAGACTCAGATTTAGACTAAACAAAAAACTGCATTTTTATCGATGAGGCTGGATTTAATATCAATATGAGAAACAATTGGGCTAGATCTGCCGTAGGAACACCAGCTAGAGTGGAAACCCCGAAAACTAGAGTGCCATCCCATACAATTATCGGTGCTACATTCGTCTAGTGTTATCCATGTTGTTATGAAAAAGCCGCCGCCAAGGAAGGAGAAGGCACATAACAAAAAGGCAGCAGTGGTTAACAAGAAAAAGAGAAAGCTCGACAAAGGGAAAGAACGAGCTTCAGATGAGATTATTATGGAAGAACCCATTATAGAGTACGTTGACATTGCAGAGGGTACTGATGAAAGCAATAAGCCAGTACCAAAAGGCACAACCACGGCTCATTTTGTTAAATTCATGAGTGAACTCCTTGACATCATGGATCTTGATGGGAGTCTTATGGGAAGCTATCTTGTAATGGATTACTGTTCAATCCATAAATCGCACCCAATGTTTAGAAAAATTGAAAGTCGAGGTTATAGGGTGATGTACCTGCCCCCTTACTCGCCTGAACTGAATCCCATTGAGCAGTTTTTGGCTATTGTCAAAGGAAAAATGAAGCGTCACCGGTTGATGACTGAGGAGAATTTGTCGAGCAGAATTGCCGATGCTTGTAATGATATACGCTTTAGTGATCTGTATGGCTTCTGTGATCATTCTAAACGACAAATCATAAATTGCTACAACAAAACCCCATTCTAAGCATTTTCTTATTTAAAAAAAAAATTGCCATCATATTAGTATCAGTATTGGTATTGGTAGCGGTATCGGTATCGGTATCGCCTTTTGCTCTTCAAGAAAATGATGACGTATTAGTATCGGTAGCGGTATCGGTATCGGTAGCGGTATCGGTATCGGTATCGGTATCGGTAGCGGTATCGCTTTTTCTGAAAAAGCCACCTTCGCTTGTCTGGGCGGAAAAGTGCCTGGTTATCTCCAAAGATGGAATTAGCTTTAGCGAAGACGAAGCTAGCCAACACACTGACCCTCTAGTGGTACTTGCTTTGTATTTTTCTGATGATGAAGAACAGAAACTGAAGCTGCGAAATATTGACGATCCCACGATGCAACTTATACATAGCTTTCATTAAAGCAATATTAATGTAACCAGAGGTCTTGGATACATAAAAAGGTGTATAAAAAATTAACAAATTGAACAAGACTGGAAAAAGGTTACTTTATTAAACAACAATAGAAAGTGGGTATTTTAATGCGTTCTTAATTTCTAAGCGTATTGAATTCTTTTTATTTATTTATTATTTACTGATTGATAAAATTGAATCACATGATCTTGAATAAAGAGTATTTATTTTACTGATTTTTGGTTGCGAAGAGCGTCGGCATTTTTATAATTCAGCAATCCAATTTTGTACCTTCTTCCAAGCATGTTATCCAATCCATTTTTTTATGGCCTTTTTGAATTCTTGCTTGCTTGAATTGCTCAACAAAATCCATGCCTTGTTTATATCGATCATTATTGTTGTCAATGCTGGAGGAGGCGCTAGAGTTGGTTGCTGTTGCTGTTCTTTTGTTCGACAAGGAACCGGCAGGATCTGAATCATCTTTTCTTTTCAGTTTATCATTTCGAGATTTTGCATCATTAATTGCTTGGATCAATACATCAGGTGATCCGACTGTATTGGCAAGTGACAATAATCTCTCATATTCACGATTTTGGAATTCAAGCAATGGCAACAAAATATTATTGTGCTGATCTTCCTCGTGACTTAAAGCCAAAGTGTATAAATGTTGCATTGTTGGGTCATCAGCAAAAGGAGCATTCACGATAGAAAGAGCACGACTAGTAAAAAACAATCCAAGTGCAATCAACGAGTTTAAAGGTGTATCTATATTGCCTTCACCAAGACTTTCTTTGGAAAGAATAATACAGTCTGCAGCCCAAGGTTCGGAGGGGAAGGCATAACCGCCAGGGAAACGACTAGCCATTGTACGTTGAACAACATAACTATGTAAAGTATTAACGCATACAATCAGAATAATTGGGTCCACCTTGTATCTCTTAAAGGCTTGTAGGCAGTAGTTAACTGCTCTCTTCATAAACAATTGATTAACGGTGTGCTGGATTTCCACAATAATTGAAGGGAGATTAAGAACCGACGATTTTGGTTCCAAGACCACATCCGAACGCGTTCCATCACTCCATTCGGGGTTTCCCACATGGTAGTCATTTTGAGTGTTTGCCAAAGTCGTGGTGATGTAGTTAATGACAGTGGGATCTTGGATGATTCTTTTTGACATCAGATCTCTACCTGGGCACGATTTTGGAGATAAGGAATTATTCATGAACGAGGCGAAAAAAAAGCGATACCGATACCGATACCGATACCGCTACCGCTACCGCTACCGCTACCGCTACTAATACGTCATCATTTTCTTGAAGAGCAAAAGGCGATACCGCTACCGCTACCGCTACCGATACCGATACCGATACCGCTACTAATACGTCATCATTTTCTTGAAGAGCAAAAGGCGATACCGCTACCGCTACCGCTACTAATATGATACCGCTACCAATACCGATACTGATACTAATATGATGACAATTTTTTTTTAAATAAGAAAATGCTTAGAATGGGGTTTTGTTGTAGCAATTTATGATTTGTCGTTTAGAATGATCACAGAAGCCATACAGATCACTAAAGCGTATATCATTACAAGCATCGGCAATTCTGCTCGACAAATTCTCCTCAGTCATCAACCGGTGACGCTTCATTTTTCCTTTGACAATAGCCAAAAACTGCTCAATGAGATTCAGTTCAGGCGAGTAAGGGGGCAGGTACATCACCCTATAACCTCGACTTTCAATTTTTCTAAACATTGGGTGCGATTTATGGATTGAACAGTAACCCATTACAAGATAGCTTCCCATAAGACTCCCATCAAGATCCATGATGTCAAGGAGTTCACTCATGAATTTAACAAAATGAGCCGTGGTTGTGCCTTTTGGTACTGGCTTATTGCTTTCATCAGTACCCTCTGCAATGTCAACGTACTCTATAATGAGTTCTTCCATAATAATCTCATCTGAAGCTCGTTCTTTCCCTTTGTCGAGCTTTCTCTTTTTCTTGTTAACCACTGCTGCCTTTTTGTTATGTGCTTTCTCCTTCCTTAGCGGCGGCTTTTTCATAACAACATGGATAACACTAGACGAATGTAGCACCGATAATTGTATGGGATGGCACTCTAGTTTCGGGGTTTCCACTCTAGCTGGTGTTCCTACGGCAGATCTAGCCCAATTGTTTCTCATATTGATATTAAATCCAGCCTCATCGATAAAAATGCAGTTTTTTGTTTAGTCTAAATCTGAGTCTTTCCATTTCATGAACAATTCATATCTTGTCTGCAAAGTCTTCTCAGAATTCCTTGCCTCAGGTTCGAAGCTAGGCTTCTTGACAGAGATGAGCATATTATTCTTCAAATGATGGTTGAGTTGAGGCTTCGAAATGATGAAGTCCATGAACTGTATAGTCAAAGATTCAATGATATCGTCAGCATAAAGCTGAGGATCTTCGTCAAGTAATTTTTGAATATACTCCTCGTGCTCGATCTTAAACGAACTTGGTCGACCAAAATTCATTTTCGACTGCTTGTAAGGTATTTCTCCAGTCTCTACGTAACGATCCCACCATCGTTTGGCAGTACGAGGATGTACACCAAATGTCTTTGCATAGTAAGTTACCAGTCCCCTTTGCATGGGACTCTCAATCATTCGATCTATAAATAGTTCCCATGTTTGGTCACTATAGTTATTGTATACTGCTTGGGTGTTTTGCTTGGCAGCTTTGGGCTTTTCAGCTGTATTCTCAGTGGTTGCCTTTTCTTGGGGCTTAAGACTTAAGTAAGTCTTTTGGCTTGTTATTGTTTCCAGAACAATGTTGGGATCGGTGATATCGGTTAAGACACCCTCCATTGGGTCAAGGACTTTCTCTCCTTGTTCGTTGTAAACGTTTTCTTGTCCATCTTCGTAAAAAAAGGTGTTTGTCATTGCAAAATTTGATATAAAGGCAAAAGAAAAGGGAAAGCTTCAGGGACACATATGGCGACTAGCCTTATACAGTATTTCGCCAATTTGACTTAACCAAATCCGACAATTCCCCTAACTCAAAACGACAATTACTAAAGCACAAGCCAACAAATACATTTTTAATAACCGACAATCATTTTTGGCTAAACGACATTTATTTTGACAAAATTTACCAGCCGCACTGTATCTCTGCCTATTTTCATCCTAATGAAGATGATTCTGCGCAGAAGTTTGTGTGGGGCCAGCCCCAACTAGACTCTCTTCGAATTTTTCTAATGGAGGTCTTTGCATGGTCAGAAATAAAGGTTGATCAAGTACTTCTTTCTGTATTGCCTAAGATGAACAGCAGAAAGGTACGTCTGCTACTTTCTTCCATTATCTTGCTTGCATCTAATATCATTATTTCCTTTTCTGAAGGCTACGGGAGACCTAAGCACAATAAGGCTCTTCTTTGGTACTACGAGTTCTGCATCCTTGGGATCAAACACTCAAGGTACCAAGCATTCTAGTAAACAAGTACAAAAAATCATTGGTAATTGACACAAACAAAAGAAACGTAAAGGTAAAAAGTAGATAGTATCCTCAGCATTCACGTAATCAAAGTTGGTATTACTACATTTATAATCATATTATCTAACAGCTAAATATTTTCTTTTCTTTTTCAAAGTATTTCACAGTACCTTCATGATTTACTTATCATATTTGCCACAGTGATCATACACTATCATAGAAACAATACTACCAGTGTATCTAGAATGTGGCCATATAACGCTATTACTGGTGGGTTTTTTTTTATGGGACAATTGTTACTGGTGCTGATGTCTTGTTCTTAATATTACCATTGTACTAGAATTGATATTGACGTGATATCCTCTCCAGATAGAGATTTTTTACAGCTTAAATGCAAGAACTTTAGTTTTGTGTGCCATTTTTTGATTGATTTTTATAATCAAAAGTGCCCTGAAAACATCGGAAATAGTATCCAATGGGAAAAGACTATATTATATATGATTTTGGTGCAATTTGAGCATGATTTTTTTTTCGATGCAAAATGACGGATTTTTTCGATTTTTTCCTTGTA